>JAOXYD010220601.1:0-19044 GCA_028565735.1 Pinacopodium congolense
AGATTCTTTGAGAAGCTCTAGCCTTCCATGAACATCACGGTGGCTGCCATTTCCATTCATGGGATAGAACCAAACCATAGTTGTATATGGACAGAGAACAAGCTGTTCCAAAAGGGAAAGCCTGAGGGTTCTTAGGTGCGGAGGAGTTGAAGCAGATGGCTTTACATCTTGCTGTGAAACAATTTGCACTTCTATTGACTTTTTCATCATGTAAGTTCTCTTTCTTTCTAGTCATGCAGGTTCAGTGAATCCAAATGACCCTTTTAAAAGCGGCAACGGTCAATCCGTTTTGAAGATTCCACTCAGTTGATGCCCATTTTCAGGCACCTAAATTGAAGTTTTACCTCCTCACACGGACAAGTGTCAGTATCGGTTAGTCCCACCAATATTGAAGGGACAAAACTTGACCACCAGTTTTGACGAACAATGTTGTGCTTTCTTTAAATGTTTTTCAAAGTTTGATTTTTAAATTCGTTGACTGATGGTGTGTTTCTTGTCAAATTTCTTGTGCTGTAGACTGCGGTGTACCGATATTGACCAGGGAAAGATGACAGCTGCTGCTGAAGAAGTTGAAGTTGCACCTGTTATTAGTCAAAACGCAGAGGAAGCAAAAAACGAATGATGCCGTTTATTGAAAACAGAGTAGCAGCAAATGAACTTATTTTCTGTAGTATAGTTTTTTTGTTTTATTAGCTGAGGTG
Source organism: Pinacopodium congolense (assembly GCA_028565735.1). Classification (NCBI taxonomy): domain Eukaryota; kingdom Viridiplantae; phylum Streptophyta; class Magnoliopsida; order Malpighiales; family Erythroxylaceae; genus Pinacopodium; species Pinacopodium congolense. Next base: position 702 of record JAOXYD010220601.1, read on the forward strand.
TAATATATTGATTAGTTGTTATTTAAGAGACGGTTATTGTAATTCTGTATATATTGAACTTCCAGTGTAATTTTAGTTGAATTAAATGCAGCTTTTATATACTCTTGTTGAAGTAGTTTAATCTTTCCAAATTACAATTTTCACGTGGTATTAGAGCAAAACTATGATGCAAGTAGATTTGCAAATTTAGTTCTCAATTTTACTCAATTACATTTATGTTCAGAAGCTGCAATTCATCCTTAATCATGGTTAGTTTTTCAAATGAAGGTATTGTTGAAAGCTCAAAAGGAATTAGGTCACGAAGTGATGATGATTCTTTGTTGTTGTAGAATTCTGATCATCCAAGTATGGTTCTTGTAACTACACCACGTACTAGACATAACTATTTGTCCGGAGAAGATCTATTATGATAGCTTTAGGGGAAAATGACAAGTTGGGTTTCATTGTTAGAAAGTGTGTTAAAACCACATTCAAATGCACCTAAGTATGATAAATGGGTAATGGTTGATTGTATGGTGATTTCATGGTTATTAAACTCCATTTCTAAAGAAATTGTTGAGGCCTTTATATATACTAATTTAGCACAAAGGTTATGGCTAGATTTAGAGGAGACGTATGGTGAATCAAATGGCCATTGTTGTATCACCTCTAACGGGACATTACTTTAATCACACAAGATAATATGTCTATTATTAAATACTTTACCAGACTTAAAAGAGACTTTGGGATGAGTTAATACGTCTCATGGCCATGTCCCAATGCACTTGTAATCACTGCACTTGTGGAGTAGGTAAAGCTATATCAGATCGAGGATCTTTCAATAAGTTATTGCAATTTCTTATGGATCTTAATGGTAGTTATGATCATGTTCGAAATCAAATACCAGTCATAGACCCATTACCTCATATTAATAAAGCATATTCCTTACTTTTAAGAGTAGAGAAGCAAAGGGAAGTGTATGTGAGTAACTTAGATTAAATGCTTAATAGTGCAATGATGGTTAGAGGACAAGAAGAGAAGAAAGGAGGGGCAGGCAAGATGAACAGGCGTAAGGTAATGGACAAGAGTCAACTACACAGTGAACATTATGATAAGAATGGCCATTTGAAAGAGCATTGCTTCAAACTTCATGGGTATCCTAACTGGTATAAGGAGATGCATAAGCAATGAAGGAAAGATTTTAGTTCCTGAAAAGCTCAGGTTGCATACTCAAGTGGATTAGAAAATGAAAGCAAACAAGAAATGGATAATAAAGGAGATAACAATGGCATGATATTGGCAGACATGGTGAAGCAGGAACATATAAAGTTGATCAAAGAAAAGGCTCCATTGGATATAGTGATGAGTAATTTTGCTCATATGGCAAACTGAAGTTGTTTGTCTAAACTTGCTAAACCAGCACACTCTACACCTATTTATCTCCCTGATAAAATTACTATCACATAAGCTTTATATGTTCTAGTTTTCAAGTTTAATTTGCTATTGGTGCACAAGTTAGTCACTTCAACACTAATCAATTTGAAAATTTTCCCCACATATTGCATATTAAAGGACTAGAAGACTAGGCAATTATTGGCAGTCGGCAAAGTAATAAAGGGATTATACATTCTGGCTAAGCTCATTCTGGATAAGCTCTCTTTTGATGTTGATATTATTCAGTTGTATTCTTCATAGTTTGATTTCCCTGTATATGTTCATGCTTCTGCTTCTATAATTACTGTGGATGCTATAAATGCAGTGTCTAACTCTGTTCTGTGGCATTACTGCTTAGGACATACTAATCCTACTTTATTGAAACATATTTCATCACTTAAGAATACAATTGATACTAATTTTTATGAAGCTTGTGTTGTTTTTCCTTTGGTAAAGTAGCAGAGACTGCCATTATCTTTTAGCACTATCCAGACAACTTATATATTTCAGCTTGTCCACATTGATATTTGGGGGCCATATTGCCATTCTACTATCTCTGGATCTCATTTTATTCTAACATTAGTAGATGATTTTAGTCGTGCTACTTAAACTTACTTAATGTAACATAAGACATTGGTTTTAAAGATTCTTGAATCATTTTGTCATATGGTTGTTACACAATTTCATGTATCAGTTCATGTTATCAGGACTGATAATGGTGCTAAGTTCTAAGTGATGGATGTCAGTCTCTATTGGCTCATTTTGGAATTCTTCACCAATAATCTTGTGTTTATACCCCACAACAAAGTGGGGCGATGGAAAAAAAGCACAAACACTTACTCCAAGTTGCTCATTCACTGATGCTTCAATCTTCATTGCCTCATCAATTTTGGGGTGAGTCTATCTTAACTACCACATATATTATTAATAGGCTCCCTACACCATTGTTACAATAGAAGACTCCTTATGAAATTCTCAATAGACAACTTCCTACCTATGATCTTGTTCGACCACTTGGTTGCTTATACTTTGCTACTGATACATTTCCTATCAAGGATAACTTTGACATATGAGCTTTTAGATATGCGTTCATTGGTTATAGTTCTGGTCAACAGGCTTTTAAGCTTTTTAATCTTGATTCTAACTCTATCTTGATCTCTAGGGATGTCATTTTCCATGAAACTTCTTTTCCTTGTAAGTCAATTGCTTCTTCTAATTATGATGCTCTGCTACCTCTTATTTTGAATGTTCTTGATTCTGATTCCTTATCCGTTGGTCATATGGAAACTGATTCTTTGGACTCCAATACTTTATCTTAGCCCCAACACTTTTTGCCTCTTGCATCTATTTCTCCTCCACCATTATACAGGAGTATTAGATATATAGAAACCCACTTAATTAGACGATTTTATTTGTTCTTTTTCTTCTATTGATGATTATTCTTCTGTCAGTTCTCGTATTTTATCACATAGTTCTTTATTCTTCAGAACCTTAATGTTTTCCCTTTACATACTACTTTTCTTGCCAATTTGTCTTCTGTCACGGAACCAACCTCTTGTTTGTAGGCAAAATCTAATCCTAATTGGGTTCAAGTTATACAGAAAGAGCTATTGACTTTTGAACAGAACAATACTTAGACCCTTAAATGTTTACCTCCTCATAAGGGGGCTACTGGATCTCAGTGGATATTCAAACTCAAGTTGAAACCAGATGGCTCTATAAATACGTAAATGGCAAGATTAGTAGCTAAAGGCTATAATCAAATTGAGGGTATTAATTATCATGATATGTGAAATTTCCCCCACTGCTTGAATTTTGTTGGTTGTTGCTTCTTCTTATACTTGGCTAATTTATCATCTTAATATTAACAATGAATTTTTGCATGGATATTTGGTTGAGGAATTTTACATGACTCCTCCTGATGGTTATACCCGAGCAGCAGCTGTTGGGTCAAGTTTGTAAGTTGCATAGGCCACTTTATGGCTTAAAGTAAGCCTTACAGCAATGGAATTTAGAGTTCACTACACAGTTATAAGCTTATGGTTTTGTTCAATCTCAGCATGACCATTATCTATTTATCAAGCCTTCTGATGCTTCTTTTCTGGCTCTTGTAGTTTATATCGATGATGTTCTTTGAACTTGACCTATTATTGCTGACCTTGATGAGGTGAAACAATTCTTACATCATAAGTTTACAATAAAGGATCTTGGCTTAGCCAACTATTTTCTTGGACTGGAAATTGCTTGGTCCTTGGTTGGCGCCATTGTTAATCAATGCATCCTCGTGCGATGGCTATTATTCTTTCGTTTATAGCAATTGACTTCGCTGGCCAGCATCATCAGTGCAATTTTGAAGAAAAATAATTGACATCAGGCAATGAATTTTATCGATTTCTTTAATTGATGTTCACCACATTTTCAAACTCCACTCCACATATGAAGCATGCGATTCAAAATTATCATGGAAATATATAATTATTTCATTTTTTTTTTGTTTACATGAGCCATTTTTAACAAACGTGTAATGGTTATTTTTAAATACATATATATATAAATTTTTTAATCGATTACTTGTCCCTATAAATGACCGGGAGACAATCACTTCAAGTGCCATTGGCTTGGCGTGGTGCATTTAACGCTTTAGTGGTTTCCCACTCAAACATGGATTCAGGAGATTGGGTGCTTGTACTACTACAACTAGTAATCGTTGGTCTTAGTGGTCATATAAAACTACGTGCAAGGGACGTTGACTTCTTAACTAATGCTTAATATTTTGTGATGTTGATTGGGTTGCATGTCGTGATTCCCATTGCTCCTTATCTGAGTTTTGCATTTTTCTGGGTTCCTTGCTTATTTCTTGGAAAATAAAGAAGTAATCAATAGTATCTTGGTCTTCTGAGGAGGCTAAAAATTGGAGTATAGCCTCAGCCGTGTGTGAGCTTTAGTGGGTTACTTATCTTATTCATGATTTTCAGATATCTGTTTCTCTTCTTATCCTGTTTTGGTATGATAACAAGGCCACCTTACATATTATAGAAAATCCAGTTTTTCACGAGAGGATAAAAAATTTAGATATTAATTGCCGTCTTGTTCGTGATCTTTATAAGTTTAGTTTTATCGATCCTCAGTATTTTTCCTCCTATCATCAAATTGCAGATTTGTTTACTAAGTCTTTACCTACACCATCGTTTCTATACTTTTTGTCCAAATTGGGCTTACTTAATTTCCTCAACTCTAACTTGAAGGGGTGTCAATATTAACCAAACGAAGATGATAACGGCAGTTGAAGAAGTTGAAGCTACATCTGTTATTATTTAAAACGTAGAGGAAGTAGAGAACGAACGATGATATTTATTAAAAACAGAGTAGCAGCAATCGGACTTATTTTCTAAAATATAGTTGTTTTTTCATTTATTAGTTAAAGTGTAATACATTGATTGGTTGTTATTTAAGGGACAGTTATTTTATTTTTGTATATATTGAACTTACAGCGTAATTTTAGTTGAACTGAATAAATCTTCTACATACTCTTGTTGAAGCAATTTAATCTTTTTGAATTAAATTCTCACAGACGATTCATGTTTTTTTTTTGCTTTAACATTTATTTTTCGATGTATATATATATGTGTGTTACACAAATGAGATACAAAGATATGAGAGACAATAAGAAATGTGTGACAGAAAAATTATAAGAAATTTAGGCCCGTTTGGTTAATCTTTTTATTTTTATTTTTTGTATTTTTATTGATTTTTATGTATTTTTTGTTTTTATATTGTATTTTTCAGTTTTTGTGTTGTATTAGTGTATTTTTTTATTTTTGTACTATTTTTACTTCAATATTTTAAAAAATAGAAACAGAAAAAAAAAACATGCCCTTATTATTTTATTAAGATCAAGTGTTTTTTAATTTTAGGTATGATGTTTTTCTCTATTCTCTATTATTGATTATTGTTAAGAATTTAAGTCTTGAGAATTATTTTATGATTATTGCTCATATTTATTAATTAGGAAGAACTGATGGTTGTGCTCGTTATATTTTATATAGTGAAAAATTTACTTTGTTCTTATAGTTTTTATTCCTTTACTTTGTGAGGATTTTTGTACATTAAATTATAGTTTTTTGTATGATTAGTTTCTTGAAATATTATTTTACTATTTATAATTGTATTATTTTAGATTTTACTCTATTATATGTTTTATACAAAATCAGGATGAATTAATTTTGATATTTCGCTATGATAATTTGATTTGTAGTGAAATTCTCCTAATAATTCATATTAAAACTATTTTTAATTGATTATTAAGTTTAACTATGGAGATAAAATTCAATGAAATCATAAGTTTGAATGAAATAAATTATCATCTATGGAGGAACAAGATGAAGGATATTTTATTTGTGATAAAATTACATTTGTCAGTATTTACAATATAAAAACTAAAGGCAAATTTGTTGATCCAAGGATGGTTCTACCTTATTTTGGTAATGACAAAATAAATTATATTGTTAAAATCTTTGTTTTTGAGTATGTTTGAAAGATAGGTCGGATAAAGCTCAAGACAATCAATCAAAGAATCTTAAAAATTGGAAATGAAGAACCATATGAAGATATGAAGATTCAAGATTGAAGAAATAAGCTTAGATATGTTTAAAAGTAATTCTTACTTATTTTTATTCTAGTATTTTATTAAAAGGCTTATGATTTGAACATTCTTGCATACACTCTTAGAATATGTATATAGGTACATAATATGTTTGAAACTGATAAATTGAAGCATAATAAGGTTGAGACTAATGAGTTGATGAATAATATGTTTGAAACTAATGAGCTAATGCATTCAGGTTTTGTTCTTAAGTTGGTCAACCGAATAATTGTGGTCGGTCGACCGAATGATAGACGAATGTTTATCAGTTGACTGAATGACCTAAATTGGTCAACCGAAGCAAAGGATCAAGGTCCATTGGTCGACCGAACCAAGAGATCGGTCGACCGAATATATCGAATGTTGCGGAATACACAGATATCTTGTAATATTGTACAATGTATAAAAATATTAAATACTGGAACGCTATGTTAACCGTTGGACAAATAGTAATATTACTGTTGTACAACGGATAAGTAGAAAAACCATCAAGAATAAATAGGTTGGCTTTTGTTATGTTGATAAGAGTTTGATATACAGAAAGAGTGAGAAATACGCATTTTATTTGGGTCTTACAAAGAGCTTATTAAGGTTTATTGTTTGAAGGTTTTTTGCTCATCATTCTATCCAGTGTTGAATTTGTCTTTGAGTATTAATTGTTTACACTTTAATTTTGATCTTGTGTGAAGGTTTCTTGTATATTTTTCTTGTGTACATCACTCTATTAAAAAGCCTCTTTTTATTCACCAAACTGAAATCAAGTTAAGGAATTTTTTGGTGTATTACTGTCGAGTGAAATTGAGAGGTTATTCTTAAACTTAGGAAAAAGAAATGAGTGAAAGGTTATCCTTTAGCTTGTAAAAGGGATTGCACTAATCGTTGTATTCTTGTTAGAAGTGCAATAAGAACGAAATCTCAATAGTGGTGTTAAGGACTGGATTAGAAGCAAGTAAATAGTTCAACCAAAATAAATCAAGGTGTATTTCTTCCTTCCCTACTCTTTTATTTCCTGCACTTATATTATTACACATTATCTAATTGGGTAAATTTGTTTATACTTCCACATTTATCATTTACGATTTTTATTTAAGATTTTCTAAATTCTAATTCACCCCCTCTTGGAATTATAATAAACCCAACAAAATCCAATGAGGATTGAACTTTCGAACATGAGTAGATATGTGATTTCATTAGGCAATTGATTGAGGACAATTTGTATAATTATATTTGTGGTGAGGTTTATACTAAAACATTGTAAAATAAATTTGAAGAATTATGCTTTAAAAAGTTAGCAACAATAATTATATTATCTAACAAAATTACTACAATTAAAATATAAAGAAAGTAGTTCTGCTACATATTACTTGAATGAATTTCAATGGATTGTAGATCAATTGTCACGTATAAGTGTTAGTTTTGATAATGAAGTTTTTATCGCTGCCTGATTGTTGAGAAATTTTAAAGATTTTATGGAATAATTATGTTCCTAATGGTGTAATGATTATAGAGTTACTAAAAAGTGATGTTCTAAATGAAGAAATGAGATAAAGGTCACAAAGTTCTCTCCTTTCACAATATGATATTTTGGCTATAACTACTAAGCAGAGGAGTCAGAGTAGAGGTTTGAAGGGTCAGGATAAAATCAAAGGTACTAGTAGAAATAAGTCTAATAGATATGTTAATGTTGATTGTCAACACTATCATAAAAAGGGACATATCAATAAATTCTGCCAAAAATTAAAGAAAAATAAGGATAGTGACTAGAAGGAGTGATGATAACAATGATGATAAGGTAACCACTATAACTAAGAATTTCTTGTCCATTATGATGTGTATTCTATTAACATAGCAAATCATGAAATTTAGTTGGATGATCAATAGTGGTGTTTTTATTCATGCTATAACTAAAAAGGATTTTTATTCACTTCTTATACTCTTGATGATTTTTATATTGTCATGATAATCTTATGAAGGACTTAGAATTAATAACCAAAGATAATGATAAGCTTTTAAATAAACATGGCTTTAAAGAAAGAAGTAGAAACACTTAAAGAATCTCTATCAAGATTCACAAAAGATAAAGAAAAGTTAGAAATAATACTAAGTGTTCAAAAGATGGCAAATGACAAATATGATTTAGGATATAATGGAGCATCATCTAACAAGACTATTTTCGTAAAAAGTAAGAACTTGGAAGATGATCTAAAATTTATTCAAAATACACCATTTTCAACTAGAACTCATCTTTAAAATCATACATTTATGTATATATCAAGACCTAAAAATACTTTTTAACGAAAATTCAACAATACTAAAATCTTCATTCAACCAAGAAAAATACTCCTCTATTTTGGTCTTATTGTGAAAGATATGGTCATATAAAATAATTTTGCTATGATCACTTGAGGAATGTAAATGTTTTATTGAATAGTTGAGAAAGATATACTAACACTCATGGACCCAAGATGATATGGGTACTAAAAGTTTATTAAAATTTATTTTGCAGGTACTGTAAAGAACAAAAAAGGATGACTATCATTATTGAACCAAGAAAAAATTAATAAAGATGTGACGTCAAATTTAAAGGTAACCAACTTTTAAGAAATGTGCATTAGAGTTGGTATGAATTATTATTTGTTTGTTTGAAGATTGTGTTTGCATGTATGACCCTTCGGTCGACGTTCGATTAACTGGATGTTGGTCGATCGATCGAATGCCTTTGTTCGGTCAACTGACTGATGGTTAGTCGACCGAATGTGTTCTTCGGTTAACTGAATATCGATCAACCGATCTAAATGAATCGGTCGATCGATCCTAAAAATATCGCGTTAGATAGAGCCTCCAACCTCTTTTTCCCTAACTCTGCTTCTCTCTCTTTTTTCTCTCGTTCTTTCACCATTATTGACGTTCTCAAAGCTTCTTTGACGCCGCTCCTCCGTTGTTCATCCTACAAAACGTCATTATCTAGTTCTTAAGCTCTCAAGCTGTCCTCCCCTTCCTCTATTTTGGCTGTATCTTCTCACCTGGACAGCTTTCCCTTCATAGACGCATCTCCTTGTCTATGCTCCGATTCCAGTAAGCTTTAGGCGACATCCAAGGCTCTAAACTGCTCTTGGTAACTCCCTTAACCAAAGCCCTTTACTCTTTAGCATCAATTGAGTATGGATTGCTTTATTTTGGCAGTTAGGATTTTAGGATAGATATTTCTGAATGGAATTGAGAAATTAACCTGAATCAGTTGTGTTTTCTTACAATTAGAGGCATAATTAGGCTTATAAAATATCCAATTATATTTATACATGCTCAATTCTATTTTTTTTCCAATTTTTAGATTTATGTGATTAAGGTTTACTCAAATTTCCATATATTTTTTTGTGATCTTTCTAAAATTAATCATTTTAAACTTTAATTAGATGTTTATTTAAAGTTTTTATGCAGTTAATTGTATTTGATTTAACATAATTTTGAAATTCCCAAATTTCAGATTTATAATTTAGGGTTTAGTTAATTTACTAAATTTTTAGTAAAATTAAAGTGTTTAAAATTCAATTAAATATTTATTTGAGGCACTTGAACAATGATTTTTCCTAAAAATGCAAAAAATTTATATTTTTCCTAATATTTCTAAAACCTATTGAAGTTAAAATTTCACAAATCTAAATAATTTCTTTTGTTAAATAAGTTTTCAATCAAATTTAAGTTTTAAAAGTTTTTCTTTAACTGTGAGATTAGTATACATTTGAATTTATTTTTAACTTGGTATCTTCAAATTGTCTTTAACTTTTAGAAAAATATTCAAATAAATTGTTTATTGCAAAATTTAAGCTTGTTTAACTGTCTATTACTCATAAGTATAATATGCTCATATAGAACCTTGTTTAGTTTTGACTCTTTCAAAACCATTTAGTCACCCTTGATTGGTTATATCTATAGGTTTTGTGATTAATTCTATCAGTTAGAACTGTTCATGAACTTTATCTATTCCTAGAGCCTTTTTAGGTGTTAACCTTTATTTTCTATCTATCTTTTTACATTATGGCTATGACTTGAGGCGGCAGTACCTCTAGGGGTAGGATATCCCCATCTAGTGGTTACCTAGATATTAGTTCTAATGAATACCAAGACTATGCCTCTAGGAAACTCTCAGAAAACCACTTTATTTCACCTAATCACCTAGACACTTTCAAAGAAAATGGTCTGGTTCAGTTTTTTATTGATCAAGTTTGGGAGCCTATCCTTACCCTTATAGTTAAAACTTGTCCCACAGTTGTAAATTTTTTTTTATTGTAATATGAAAGCTGTAAAAGAGAATGATGAGTACATCATCTTATCCAAAGTAGAGAATGTTCCTATCCGTCTATTTAGAGATACCATAAACAACATTCTTGGCATTCCTACACCTTTACACTTTATGACTATATATTAAAGTTTGATGCTATCTACTCATTAGCAAAGAGAGTTCAGACTATATTTGAGTTACCTAGTAAGGAGAGTATTATTGAAAAACTAAAGGGTGTGCGAGCTTTGAGTGTCATTCCTAAATTTCATCATCTATTTATTAAATACAATTTTCTTTCTACTAGTGGTCACTATAATGACCTAGGGTTTGATGATCTGTGGTTTCTGTATACCTTGATGCTTGGTGAGAACATCCATTTGGGTGATTTCATCTTGCATAATATGATCAATTTTTCTCGAGGAAAGAAACGAGGACAACACATTCCCTATCCTACATTTTTAGGTCTCATCTTCCATCACCTTCACATCCTTCCCATGGAAGATGATTTTGAGTCATGTTCTTTCTTTGATTATAACTCTCTAAAGTGTATGGGTTTTCAAATTGTTAGTGGTCATATGACTTGACCTCATTAGCGATAGCATTCAGTTCCCCCTATTGATGCTGATGTGCTTGCTTCGCTTACGATGACTCAGCCTACATCTGAGCCCCTTGATGATGATGCCACTACTATTGTGCCAGTCTCTTCAGCATCTAATGCTACTTCTTATGATGTTGAGGTTGCCATCACTTCACTTCATCACAAGGTGGACCGCTTAACTCAATGAGCACATCACTTTGCTTCGAGAGCACAACTCCTTGCTTTGAGAGATTCTCTCCCGACTTCCTCTTCAACCTCCTACAGATTCTTAAAGGATGTTTTTTTTTTGTCTTTTGATGTATTTCTATCTTTTTCTGTATGACACTCTTTGACTATGTATGACATTAACTATTTATGACAATGACTCCTCTTATTTTACATATTGATTGTAATTTTACATGTATAGTTATATGTCAATGCTTCTGGTGATTTCGAAAAGGGCGAGAAGTGTGTGATATATATGATGATATGATGAGATTATTTGTAACATATTAATAGGGAGTTATATATGTGATTGAGGGGGAGTTAGATATTTGATATGAGAAGTGTGTGATATATGATGTTGTTGAGTTAGCTATTTGATATGATGATATTGATGTTGAAATGATCAAAATTTTTACCCATTTATTTAGTAATATTTAGGGGAAGCTATATGCTTTATTATGTTTTATTGTCTTATGCTTTATCATATATTATTACTTGGTTTTGTCATCACCAAAAAGGGGGAGATTGTTGAACCAAGGATGGTTCCACCTTATTTTGGTAATAACAAAATAAACTATATTATTAATCAATCGAAGAATCTTAAAGGTGGGAATTGAAGAACCATATGAAGATGAGAAGATTTAAGATTAAAGAAATAAGTTTAGATACTTTAAATGTAATTCTTACTTGTTTTTATTCTGGTGTTTTTATTAAGAGGCTTATGAATTGAACATCCATGCATACACTCTTAGAATATGTATATAGGTACATAATATGTTTGAGACTGATAAGTTGATGCATAATATGGTTGAGACTGATGAGTTGATGGATAATATGCTTGAAACTGATGAGCTGATGCATTCAAGTTTTATTCTTAGGTTGGTCGACTAAATGGGCTAAGTTAGTTGATCGAATGATTGTGGTAAGTCAACCAAACTAAGAGATCGATCGACTGAATATAGCGAATGTTGTGGAATACAAAGATATCTTGTAATATTGTACAATGGATAAAAACATTAAACACTAGAACGTTGTGTTGCCCATTGGACAAACGGTAATATTACCGTTGTACAATAGATAAGTAGAAAAATCGTTAAGTGTAAATAGGCTTGCTTTTGTTATGTTGGTAAGAGTCTGATATACAAAAGGAGTGAGAATTACTCATTTTATTTGGGTCTTACAAAGAGCTTATTGAGTTTTATTATTTGAAAGTGTTTTGCTCATCATTCTATCAAGTGTTAATGTGAATTTGTCTTTGAGTATTAATTGCTTATACTTGAGTTTTGATCTTGTATGGGTTTCTTGCATATTTTTCTTGAGTGCATCACTTTATTAAAAATCCTCTTTTTATTCACCAAAGTGAAATCAAGTTAAGTATTTTTTTTTTTGTATTACTATCGAGTGAAATTGAGAGGTTATTCTTGAGCTTAGGAAAAAGAAGTGAGTGAAAGGTTATCCTTTAGCCTGTAAAAGGGATTGTACTAATCATTGTATTCTAGTTGGAAGTGCAATAAGAACGAATCTTAATAATGGTGTTGGGGCCTATATTAGGTGCAAGCGGATAGGTTTAAACCAGAATAAATCACAATGTTTTTCTTCTTTCCCTACTCTTTTATTTCCTGTACTTATATTATTACATATGATCTGATTAGGTGAATTTGTTTATACTTCCGCATTTATCATTTATGATTTTTATTCAAGATTTTCTAAATTATAATTCATCCCCCTTTTAGTGCCATAACGACTTCAACTAAATCCAATAAGGAGTTAACTTTCGAACATGAGTAGATATGTGATTTCATTAGGCAATTTATTAAGGACAATTTGTGTAATTATATTTTTTGTGAGGTTCATACTAAAACATTGTAAAATAAACTTGAAGAATTATGCTTAAAAAAACTAGTAACAAGAAATTATATTATCTGACAAAATGGCTATAGTTAAAATATATAGAAAAGAGTTTTGCTACATATTACTTAACTGAATTTCAATGGAATATATATCAATTGTCAAGTATAAGTGTTAGTTTTGATAATGAAGTTTTTATCACTGCTTGATTCTAGAGAAATTTTAAAGATTTCATGGAATAATTATGTTCCTAATGATGTAATGATTGAAAAGTGATGTTCTGAATGAAGAAATGAGATAAAGGTCACAAAGTTCTCTCCTTTCACAATATGATATTTTGGCTATAAATACTATGCAGAGGAGTCAGAGTAGAAGTTTGAAGGATAAGGAAAAAATCAAAGGTACTAGTGGAAACAAGTCCAATAGATATGTTAATATTGACTGCCACCACTGTCACAAAAAGGGACATATTAAGAAATTCTACCGAAAATTGAAGAAAAATAAGCATAGTGACTAGAAGGAGTGATGATAACAATGATGATAAGGTAACCACTATAACTAAGAATTTCTTGTCCATTATGATGATGATTATGTTAACATAGCAAATCATGAAATTTAGTTGGATGATCGATAGTGGTGTTTTTATTCATGCTATAATTAAAAATAATTTTTTTTTCACTTCTTATACTCCTAATGATTTTTATATTTTCATGATAAATAATGATGAAAATTCTAAAATTGTTGGCATTGGTGATGCTCATTTGAAGACCAACTTTAGTGTTAGATTGATCTTGAAGAATGTGAAGTATGTTTTTAATACTATACTTAATTTAATTTCTATTAGTAAGCTTAATAAAAAAGGATATTGTAACACTTGTTAAAAAGATTAATAGAATTTGACTAAAGGTTCTTTTATGGTAGCTCGAGATAAAGAGTGTTTTACACTTTATTTGATGCAAATCAAGATTTTTCGAAATATGGTAAATGCAATAGAGGTTGAGATTTGGTACAAAAGATTTGATCATATGAGTGAGAAAGTTATGTTAATATTGGTCAAGAAGAAGAATTGGCTGTGTTAGAAAAAAAAAAGCATTTTAAGGGATGTGTTCATTTTTTGACAGGCAAACAACATAAAATTTCTTTCAAGAGTTCTATGAATTCAAAAAAGATACTAGCTATATTGTAATTAATATATTTTGATATGCTTAGTCTATTTAAGACTAACTCACTTGATGGCTCATATTATTTTGTGACATTTATTACTGATGACTTAAAAAATTGCGAATTTATCCCTTAAAGAGTAAAAATCAAGTTTTAGATATGTTTAAACAGTTTCAAATCCTAATTAAGAGGGAAACTGATAGCCTATCGCCAGTTATCAAATAATAATACTTAACTAGACCTTACTGTGTAGTAAAAGGTAAGCTAGGGTCAAACCTTAAGGAGTTAGGAGGTACTGCTATTTCAAATGTTGCAAAGAAAAAGAAAACAAAAACTCGTGAAGCGATGAACGCTAAATTAAGCTAACATGTAATAAACGCAATTAAGTGACAAGTACAAAACAAAATCTTAAAAAAACTGATAACAATAATAAAGAAATAGGCCGAATATATCATCATAATTCTATGATAACTATTGATCCTTAAATTTAGATAAACGGTACTCTAGCCAAGGTGCTAGCCTATAGGCTCCAACAAACTCTCAAATCTTCAGTTCCTCTAACTTAAGTATATCTAACAAACTCTAGAAATACCCATATCTTCACTATAACTTAGAACAAGTTCTCTACGTTTAATAATGAAGATGCATTAGGTGATAAGGAATGACTAACTTAGGCCACTAACACATAAGATCGGAAAGTGTAACCTAAAGGTATAGGGATTTAGACTAGTTGGTTAAATATCCTAAAAAAATCTAATTAATCTATTGCTACTTTTGGAAATCGCTAAGGACTATTACGTATTACATGCTCAATCCTAACATTCGAATTAGGAAATTACCTAAAGGGTGATCAAGCCTAAAGGTAATACCTAATTCATGACATTTAACCAAAGTACCAAACCAATCTAAGCTTAAAAGTACCACATCAATACAAACTCAATCACATTCTCATAATTAATTATGCCGTCATCCCTCCTATACCGTCAACCCCTTAGGAGTTTAGCCACACATACTCATATAAACCAAAATAAAGATTAAATGAACACAATCCATACTTAATCAAATAGAAAAAAGTTTGGAAAATTCAAACTAGTAATGAAAACTAAGGTTCAACATTGAATCTAATGCAAACGCTAGCTATATTAGCTAATAATCAATTAACTAAAACTTAATTCAATAAAACTCAAACTAACACTCTAGAAAAAAATTCTAGCATGTATAAATCCTAACTATTAAGCATAGATTAACCAAAGACCCCAAGAATAAATGAAAAACTAAAAAATAATTCATCATATAAATTAATACTTGATAAATACAAACATGACAAATATAAAAATCAAAGCTCAAACAAGTAAAAAATAGGCTGGAAAATTGAAAATAAAAATCTTCATTAATAAGTATATAGGCATGGTTCCTTACAATGTCAAGAGATTCAAATATAAAACTTATAAATGAACAAGCCTAACATTCAGAAAAGAGGAACAATGTTATTACATAGGAAAGCATCAAAACTAAGGAATTAAATATCAAAGCATTTGGCAATATGGATATAAAACAATTGGAAATGAAAAGAAATAACTAAAGCTAATGAAAGATGCGAACAAAATGGGAGAACAGTGGCAAAACAAAATGAAAACCCAAGGAAATGGCCTTTAAAAACATTCTAGTCGTCTCCTCTCCCTTTTATATGTTTTTGCTATAACCTACCAGGCTTTTAAAAGCTTTTGTCCTACTCTCCTAGAAAGCTTTTAAGTTTTTTGTCGTCTTCTCTTTAAGGTTACGTGCCTTCCTATTTAAAAGCCTCTAAGACAAGCTCTCCTGCCAATAAAAATCATGTTTCTTTTTATGTCTTAAAAAGGTAAGCCATGTGTCTTAAACGTGACTTGTTCTTTTTTAACTTGCTTTTTTTTTCTTTGTTCTATAATTGAGGTAACATTTAGCTTTTTACTCTATAATTGAGTCCATCCTCTGATTTCTTAATCTAGAATTCATCTAAAAAGAGGTAACATGTTCATTAAGTATAATATAACACCAATTAAACATTTTTGAACCAACATTAGGAATGAAATTAAGTGAATTTGCATATAAAAATATGATAAAACTCATTTCTATCAAATACCTCCACACTTGAATTATTACTTGTCCTTATGTAATTCAAACACAACTATTACATTCTATCATTTTGTTTTCAAAGAAATCAAGTGCATGAAATCTTTTAAACTTCAGCAAACTCAAGCATTAAGCTACTATACATATCATAATTGGTTTTTATCAATACATATAAACAAAGTCAAATGAAGACACTATTGATCAAAGGTAAGCATAACACCAATATGGATTTTCCTCACGGTATTCACTCATTTCATTCAAGTATGTGAGGGTTGGTGCTTCATTCAAAACTCCTTCTAAGAGACTATACTACTACAGATTTGCAAATGCACCAATTCTCTTCCATATAGACTACATGTTACTATGGATTAAAAGGGCTTTTACTCAGGTTTATAATGGGGCTTGGGTTTAGGTGAGGTATAAAGGTTTAAAGGGTGTTTCATAAGTATTCATAAACTACTAAGTATGGAAGGACAATTAAATATGAATATTGAGATATGCCCACGAATACAATGGACTATTCATTACTTACTACTACTATTATATTTGATTTTTTTTCTTTTTCTTTTTCTTCTTTTTCTTCTTTTTTGTCATTTGAATGACACTCCAAAAATAAGAAGACGGTCACAGCAAATATATATAAAACATGAGTAGAGAACCATCTCAAATCATTTAATAGTAACATGTAAGTTCAAAAGTCCCAAACTATAAACCAAATTCTCACTTAACACTTCATTAGACTTGTGATCAAGTAACATTAATGGAGTTTTTGGGTTTTAAGATAAGGTGTTTAATTTTCTAATAAAAAGGTTAAAAACTCAAAAGGGGTGGTAAGGGATAATAAATTGGATAGGTCATTTAAGTCAATGGTTTAAAACAAAGAAGGCATTAATCCTTTCCTTATAGCATGCATATAATAGGGTCAAACTAGATTAGAGGAAGTTCTAAGGTAATCTTCTTAGAGGAGCATCATACATAACAAGAGAAAATGAAATGACTAGAATGTAGTCCTATAAGCTTAATGCATCACATAGGTTTATATATGAAAATTCATTATGATTTTATACATTACCTAATCCTCAAGTATCAAAATTTTGACTAAATTTATACAACCAACTATTTCAATCAATCAACATATTTCACCTTTTACTCAAGCAGTCTAATCCAAATTCAAGCACATAACTCAATCTTATTCCAACTTTTATAATAGAATTTCATGGTTCAACATTCATCACCGCTCAATTGTAAAAAAAAATTGTGAGCTTTCCTTACACCCACACTTATAATGGATATTGTTCTTAATGTCCCATAACACAGTAAACATATATATAAGGATAGAGATAGAAGTATTCCACTGGATATGAAAAAAGTTGCATGAAAAGTGAAAGCATAAATCCCAACTCTCCCCTTACTTTCCTACAAACAAATCAAATCAAAATCAAATAAAAACGTGAATGAAAATAAACCAAAACTGAAATAGAAAACACACAAAAACTAAATGATAAAGTTAGGGTGTCTTCCAACAAACACTTGTTTAAGGTCACAAGCTCAACTCTTGTTAACCCTCATCAATCAATGTAATGTAGAGCTTCAAGCTCCACCACCTTCAAGTTTTAAATTTGAGATCCCTCAAAGTACGGCTTGAGGCGATGTCCATTGATCTTGAACTCTTTTCCCGTCTTGGCACTTTTGATCTTCTCTACTCTATGAGGATATACACGAGTGACCTTAAAAGGACCTGTCTATCTAGAACTCAACTTACCTAGAAAAAAACTTGAGGTGAGAATGGTAGAGAAGGACCTTTTGTCCCATCACAAATGTCATCTTGAAGATGTTGCGATCATGGATTGACTTGGTCTTTTCCTTATAAATTCAAGCATTCTCAAATGCTTTATATAAGTCCTATGGCACCCAAGAGGGGGGGTAAATTGGGTATTAAAAACTTTTTGCAAACTCAAAACTAGCAACTTAATTCAATTTGAAAACTAAATGCAATCAGTAAACCAAGATTTAACCTAATATGGAATGTTAATGTCAATATCAAAGTGAATGCAATAAGAGAGTTAGAAAAGGACACAAGGCAATTTTT
>JAOXYD010220611.1:0-19044 GCA_028565735.1 Pinacopodium congolense
ACAACAAAATAACAATAAGAGGGAATAGAAAATACCAAACCTAAGGTATATACCAAAGTAACTTTAAGATCAAAATATACTTTAATGTTGCCAGGACAACACCTCCCACACACACTCTTATTTTTATTTTTCTGTTTTCACTCACCAGTTTTCTCCGTGCACTCTGTAGCTTTCTTCACTCTACATCTATTTATACACATGTTGAAAAACAAAAGTAAACACATGATCACCGAATAACAAACCAGCACACAAGAGTTGACTAAAAAATTTGAAGTGTTGATTCTGTTAATCAAACAGGAAAGAGAGGTATCATTTTGTTTTTTGTCTTTAGTTTCATTGTCTTTGATTTTTGTCAAATAGAGCCACCATTGTTGAAAGAAGTAGCCAAAATTTTGCTTCTTCTTTAACATGTTAATGGGGTCAACCATCAAACTCTCCCTCATGCCAATATGGGAGGAATTATCATTCCTGTAGTCGAACAACAAGCTTCAAGCTTCTCTCTTGGTAAAGACTTCATCAATGTATCTGAACTATTACTTCGTCAACATATCCGAACCATTCTCATTACTATGAATATTCTCAAGGCACAATTGTTTGGATTCTAATACATCTTTTATCCAATGATATCTTACATTAATATTCTTCGACCTCGAATGAAAAGAAGAATTCTTACTAAGATGAATATCTTTTTGACTATCACAAAATAACATCTACCGTTCTTGTTCGAAACCAATTTCCTTCATAAATTTCTTCATTTATAGCAACTCTTTACAAGCTTCGGTTGCTGCAATAAACTCAGCTTCTGTGGTAGAAAGTGTAACGCACTTCTGTAATTTCGATTGCCATGATATGGCTCTCCCTGCAAAAGATATCAAGTATCAGGAAGTATACTTCGTGGAATTAATATCACCAACCATATCTGCATCTGTGTAACCAATTAATATAGGCTTATTAATACCAAAACATAAACATAGTCTAGAAGTCCCACGTATATGCCTTAATATCTGTTTAACAACATCCTAATGTTCCTTATCCGGATTAAAAAGAAACTTACTAATAATGCCAACAGCATGAGCAATATCTGGTTTAGTACATACCATAGCATACATTAAACTACTAATGGCTTAAGAATAAGGAATTCGTTGCATACTTGCTTTCTCTTCATCAGTAGAAGGACTTTGTTTTGTACTCAATTTAAATTGATTAGTAAGAGGAGAACTATCCACTTTAGCATTGTCAATTTTGAACCTTTTAAGCACCTTATCAATGTACTTCTCTTAAGATAACCATGGCTTCTTCGCTTTCATATCTCGAATAATCCGTATACCAAGGATTTTCTTTGATAACCCTAAGTTTTTCATGGCAAAAGACTTACTTAAACACTTCTTCAAACAATCAATCCTAGAAGCATTCTTACCAATAATTAACATGTCATCAACATATAATAAAAATAATAATAAAATCATCATAAAAATTTGTTTGGTAAAACATGCAATGGTCTGAAGTAGTCTTATTAAAGTCTTGCTCTCCCATAACTGACTTAAATTTCTTATACCATTGTCTTAGTGATTGTTGCAAATCATATAAACTCTTCCTTAACTTACAAACATGGTCCTCTTTCCCTTTTACTTACCTATGATAGCTTCATATAAATCTCTTCCTCTAAATCACCATGTATGAATGCTCTTTTCACATCCATCGACTCAACCTCCAAATCAAGGCT
Source organism: Pinacopodium congolense (assembly GCA_028565735.1). Classification (NCBI taxonomy): domain Eukaryota; kingdom Viridiplantae; phylum Streptophyta; class Magnoliopsida; order Malpighiales; family Erythroxylaceae; genus Pinacopodium; species Pinacopodium congolense. The sequence goes on from JAOXYD010220611.1 coordinate 1,724, forward strand.
AACTCCTAAATTAAATATAACATGGATGGAAGACATCTTAACAATAGGAGAAAATATCTCGTTAAAATCAATACCTTTCCTTTAACTAAATCCCTTGACAACTAACCTAGCTTTTTATCATGATCATAAAGAGTGCTCCTCATTCTTGACTCTGTACATTCATTTGTTCTTCAAAACTCTTTTACCCTTAGATAGCTTCACCAACTCAAATGTATGATTTTCATGCAATGACTTCATCTCATCTTGCATGGCTTCAATCTACTCATTCTTATGATCATCACCAATAGCTTGATTATAACTTTCCGGTTCTCCACTATATGTCAAATTTAATTAATAAGTGTCAAAAGAATATCAAATGGAATGATGTTTACCTCTAGAACTTCTCCATAATCAAAACAGAACTTGAGCTTCAAGAGCTCAAAGCTCATTATCATCATTATAATCTATCTATGTGAGACCATGTTCAATTTTTGGTTGTTCAATATGACCCTCAACTCTCTCAGACACCATCACTGGAGGCATTATCTCTGAATCATCATTAGATTGAGATTTCTTCATCCTAACCTTATCAATATCCATTATGGTTTCGTTCTCTACAAACACTGCATCTTAACTTCTTACAAGTTTCTTTTCAACTGGATCATAAAACCTGTAACCAAATACAACTAAACTATAGCCAACAAATACGCACTGTCGTGTCTTGATATCAGGTTTCGACCTCTCATCACTAAGAATATGAACGAATTCCTTACATCTAAAGACTCGAAAGTGATCATAAGAAACATCTTTTCCAGACCAAACCATTTCTGGAATATCAAAATTTAAAGGAACACATGGAGAAAGATTCAAAATACGTACCATACTATTTAATGCTTTGGCCCAAAATGACTTTAACAACTTTGCATGTGAAAGCAAACATCTGACTCTCTCTATATGTTTCTTGTTCATTCTCTCAGCTACACCATTTAACTAAGGCGTCTTAGGAGGAGTCGTCTTATGTCAAATACTTTGCTCCTTACAATATCTTTCAAGTGGTCTAATATACTTGCCTCTATTATTTGACTTAAGGAATTTAATCTTTTTCTTGGTTTCTCTCTCAACTAAGCATGAAATTGCTTAAATACATCAAAAACCTAATTTTTGTTCTTCAAGGGATAAACCTACAATTTCCTTGAATAATCATCAATAAATGTAACAAAATAATGGAAACCACTAAGTGACATAGTCTTAAATGGACCATATACATCAGAATGTATTAACTATAATACTTCAGGTTTCTTCTATAGATCTACAGATATCTTGAAAGAAACTCTATGTTACTTTCTAGCAAGATAGTGAGCACATCTCTTCAAATGCACGTTATTTAACCTAGTAAAGTTTTTCTTCTTGATTAATATTGACATAACTTTCTCATTCATATGACCAAGTCTCTTGTGCCACGTTTTTACTTTATCATCATTCTCCACTGCATTAACCATGCTTTCGGAAATTTTAGATTGCATCAAATAAAGTGTGGAACACTTCTCACCTGGAGCTACCATAAGTGAACCTTTAATCAGCTTCCATTTATCATTCTGAAAGGTGTTGCAATACCCTTCTTTATCCAGCTTACTAATGGAGATCAAATTGATTATGATGTTAGGATCATGCTTCACATTTTTTAGGAGTAACCTAATACTATAGTTAATCTCCAAATAAATATCACTAACACCAATAATTTTAGAATTACCATTATTACCCATTTTGACAATTCCGAAATCACCCGGAGTGTAGGAAGTGAAAAAATCCTTTAGAGTCGTTGCATGGATAGAAGCACCACTGTCAATCACCCATCTAGTTTCATACGTTGTCAGATTCACAGAATTAACATCATATAGCACAAGGAATCTTGTTCAGTTGTCACGGTTACTTTCTCATCATCGTTATCATCACCTCAGTTTTTGTCATTGTTCCTATCTCTTTTTTATTTTCTACAAAACTTCTTAATATGCCCCTTTTCGTGACAGTGGTGACATTCAATGTTAGCATATCTGTTGGACTTATCTCGACTTTTACTCTTGTTATTGACTTTTGATCCTCTACTCTAATTTCTCCCCCTAGTTGTTGTAACCAGAACCTTTGAGTGAGAAGGGGTAGAATCTTATGACCTTCGTCTCATCTCTTCATTCAGAATACCACTTTTAACTAACTGTATAGTTACCATACCGTTAATAGCATAATTAGTCAATAAAATTTTTAAAGTTTCTTAAGAATCAGGTAACAACGCAAGTACCATAAGTGCAAGAATTTCATTATCAAAATTGATATCCATACCTAACAACTGATCCAAAATCCCTTGAAATTCATTCAAGTGATCCACAACAGAATTTTCTTCTTTATATTTCAATTGTATTAAATTTATTAGGTAAAATAATTTGTTGTTGCCAGTCTTTGAATCATATAATTCCTTAAGTTTATTCAATAAAATTCTAGTATGCGTCTTACTACAAATATGGTTGTATACATTATCCTCAACAAATTGTTTTATAAAATCACATACCTGCTCATGTTCAAAAGTCCACTCCTTATTGAATTTATCTTCTAGTTTTTGTGCAGCAAATATCGGTAAATACAACTTCATCACAAATAGAAGATCTTTCATCTTATTCTTCCATATGTGGTAATTTGGGCCATTTAAGCTTGTGATTTTGTTAAACTTTCCCTCTATATTTACACCCGGCTATTAACTGAAAATAGTTTTGATACCAGTTGATGGGAGAATAACGTCAATAATAATATTATCGTAGCAAAATAAAACAAGTAATTCTTCCAAAAATATCGAGCATGGCAGGCCCAAAATAATTTAATCATAAATGGTAAAATAATAAGTGAAGAAACTAATCGCATGAGACATCAAAATTTTTAACGTTTAAAACATTTCAAAATAGATAAGTAAAAACCACGAGTGAAAGCCAGTAAATCTTCCATTATGTAGAATAATCAGTCCTTCCTACTTAACAAATAGGGGTAATAACAATAAAATAATAATAAGAGGGAATAAAAAATATCAAACCCAAGGTATACACTAAAGTAATTTCAAGATCAGAATATACTTTGATCTTGGCAGGACAATACCTCTCACACAACCCTCTTTTTTTTTTTTTTTGGTTTCACTCACCGGCTTTCTTCATGCACTTTGCAGCTCTCTTCACTCTACATCCATTTATACTAATCTAAGAGCCATAAATATTGAAAAATAAAAAGAAACACATGATCACCAAATAACAAACCAGTACACAAGAGTTTACCAAAAAATTTGAAGTGTTGATTCTGCTAAACAAATAGGAAAGAGAGGCGCTGTTTTGTTTTTTGTCTTTAGTTTCTTTTCTTTTTTTTGTTAAACAGAGCCACTATTGTTGAAAGAAGCAGCTGAAATTTTGCTTCTTCTTTCCCATGTTGATGGGATTCACCATCAAAAGGTACTTGTTCTATAACATTCTCACTTAAATATAACTCCTTTATGTTACTTGAAATATCTGGAAATGTATGCAAATTTGTTCAACCGCTGAGATTGAGAACTTCAAGAGCTTGAAGAAGTCCACTTCTACCACTTTGAAGATGAGTTATGTTTTCGTTGCTTGCCAAAATTACAAAAATTAACTTGTTCAGTGGACTTCTAAGACTAAAAAAGGGAATTTTAAATAAATTGTAAAAACCATTTGCTAGAGATGCCACCAAAATTTTCTCCTACATTTAAAAAAAATAACAAAAGATATAATTAATTCTAAACTAGTATTTCTAATCAAAAGTGAAGTACCTTTGTTTCATTTCAAAATTGTTTAATCTTACTGTTGGGTAATTGAAGTACCACAAGATTTTCTAAGTGGGAAATACGTACAAAGGATTTTAATGGGTATCCATACCAATAAAAATACCTTAGCGTATATGGAAGATAATCAAGACTTCAAGAGAGATGTAGATTACTCTTTACTCTAAAATTCATATAAAAATTGAGAAACTTAAGATTAAGCATTTTCATGAGCACTTTTGGATCTAAACCTATGTCCTTTATTTTAGTTGCGTTAAGAAATATGCTTTCCACTATTTCATCTTTCTAACAAATAACAACCAAATATTTACACAATAAGGCAATAGAGAACTTCTTTTAATAAATTAAAAGTATAAGAGACTATTAGTAATAGAGGTTGATATTTTAAATATCTTCAAGATTTTACCTTATTATTCAAAAATATTTCATAAATATCTTCATAATCCCATAATCTGTTACGTTGGTTTGGATACTTAGCTTTTTGATGAACAATTTCCTTTCCCATTTCTTATAACAAATCATGCATTCCTAATAAAGAAGTTATAAGGCACTTGTCTACAAGAGCACTTAATATAGCATCTATTTTCATTCCACTGTCTTTATATATTTGCTTTATAAAATCTATATGAACATAAATTCTCGCATATTTAAAGAAGCATGCAATGTTAAGAAAGACATCCTTCTCCAACCTATTCAAGCCATTGTAACTAATTTATAGTATACTTTGGTTATCCTTGTTCATAACTTTTGACAATTGATTCAATGTACTTTCCCATTTCTTTTTGCTTTTCCCAATTAAAGAGGAGCCTAAAACCTTCAAAGTCAAAGAATGTCCTTGTGCATATTTAACAATTGAATTTGACAATGATAAATAATCATTTCTAGGATGTTTTTAATTGAAAGCACTCTTACTAAAAAATTGAAGGGTTTCATCATAATTTAATAGTTTTACTTCATATATAAAATTAGTTCTTCCTTCAAATACATGCTTATTTTTACTAGTGATGAGAAGCATACTTTCTAGACCTAATTAACAGAAATCTACAATCAAATACTCTAGTTGCAGCAGATTATCCACATCACCAAGAACAATTAACATCTTCTTACTACTAAGTCTAATTATAAGCAATGGTCTAAGACTAGCACTAAAGATATATTTTAAGGAATCTTTTTCATTCAATACTTTTGAAATTAGTTCTTCCTTTAACTTTTTGATACCACCTGCTTCTAAAGTTTGTCTCACATCATGTACAAAGCAACGACTTTGGAATTGAGGTGACATCATCTTATAAATGACTAGTAGTTTTGTCAAGACCGACCATACCCCAAATTCTTAAAATACGAATTTCCAATGGCTTAATAGTATAAACCTTTTTAATTTCCTCGATGCGCGAATTCATTCCAACCAATGCTCAAAATCATCCCATGTCATGTCATATATTGGTTTAGTTTTTCCAAAATATCCTCAAGAATTTTGTCTGTAAGTATATAAAACACAATGTAAGTGAATGATAAGCAAAAGATGTATATCTACTTTTTCATATTATTAAAACTAAAACATACCTGAAATTCTTAGAATCAAACCCCCGTAGATTAGCAGCTGTGGTCAAGGCATCCCTCCATTTGTGGATCTTGTGTGTGCTTTTGGGATTCTGCTCATGTTTTACCAAAGCTGTTGCAACATCATGGGACTGCTTCCCTAAATCGGATGGATCTACTTCGTAGAAGACAAGTATGAGAATCTGTCCAATGGTTGAGAGGCCAAAGGAGGGGAAGAATAAGAACAAGAAGCCATTATTGTTTGAAGCAAGAGGGTGGACGCTACTGTGAGAATGGAACGTGAATATCCCAACTATATTAATAATAAGTAGAAGAAGTATCCATTGAAGTCGTCTTAGTAAAGCTACTTCTTTTTCCTTTTGTTTATTGCGAAGCTTCCACGAGCTTTCGTTGGTATATATAACAATTAGTTGTGGTTGTGATCGCTGCTACTCTGTTAATTATCTTGTTCAAAGCCATTACTCCTCCAACTAACTGATGTTGGTTATGTTGAATATATCACGGACTTTTCAACCCACTACTTGTTCTGCTATAACTCTCATGTTTTCCATTATCATTAGTGTTCTTGCTGACTCTAATTGTGTGTATGTGTGTGTGTGTTTTTTTTTCACTTTCAAAAAAATAAGGCGACTACAATGGCTTCAGAGCACCATTACCCGTAGACGTAGCAGACTAAAGAAAAGCACTATTCTTTATGAACCGTCATAAATTACTTTTTGTTATATACCTAAATTTATTTACAATAATTTTCATGGGCAATACTTTTTTCAAATTTTCAATTTAATAGCATTTTCATTTTCATTTTCATTTTTAATTATATTTAATATTTACTAGTTACTTCACATTAGACCTTCGTGAGCGTTTTCATCAAAAATTGTAAATGACACTCAAGAGAGACATACACTTGTTTTTGAACAATATTAATGTCATATAGAATTTCATTACAAAATTTAAGAAAATGTTAAAATAGAGTCATTAGTAAGAGTCAAGAATTAAATTAGAAATTTTTATAATAAAAATTTAAATAATGAATAGTATTTAATTAAATTACTAAAAACATATTTGTTCGTAATCTTAATTATATAAAATGATTTATATTGTTGACTTGTACTTAGATTGGATTTTATAATTCAAAATTTAAAATCTTTGTGATCATATATTAGATCAAAATTTGTCTATTTATCGTCTAGAAACTAATTTTTTAACAAAATTAATTACCTTATTGTTATTTTAATATTATGATTAATATTAGTTAAATTAATCATATATTAGCAAGTTTAAGATTTTTAATACAAATAGAAAATCAAGATACAAATAAAATAGTAATTACCCATCTTTTTATTTTTGGTTACATGATAAAGAGTTTCGTATACATGTGGAAATAACCGTTTTGTAAGGGAATGCAATTTTTATGTGTCATGAGTTTAGTATAAAATATATTATTTTTAAAGTAGTTGGATCTTAAGTTTGATAATGACTTAAATTAAAGTAGTTGGATTTTACCCCTAAAAAATCAAGCAATGCCAACTAATCTTAACCTCTTAATCGTTTCACACACCATCTTGATAATGGCTTCTCCAAAGAAATAGTAAAGAGATGTTAAATGCTTTTGGCTTTTTAATAACTTGTTGTAAGGCAGCAATTTTGTGCCAAAAAGAATTAAAAAATCAAATAAATCTGTAATTTTATTATTTATAAATTATTCTTAGATATTAAATATTGTTTTAATCTTTTGCCGAAATATAATTTGATAATATATTGAATTTTTATGCTTGAATATTTTCATTTTTTTCCATTTGTATGAACTCTTACATTATCTTAATCATGTGAACTTTTTTATGGCAGCTCTAGTACAACTTTTGAATGAAATTTTGATTATCATGTTTTTGCAATGGATTACAACCAATAAATGCAAGTTTCCTTAATCATGTTACTGGTACTTTCATCAAAATTTAAAGGATTTATAAACAAGTAGATAAGACACAAGAATATTTCTAAATCGTTTATAAGATTATAAGATTATAATTTAATCTTATATTCCAAAATAGAGTGTCACATTTTGAATGTAAAATTATTTATAAAAGAATTACTTGATCATAGTAAAATGTGATATGTTGAGTAAAAGTTTGAAAATTTAATCCTAAAAAAATAGGATTCAAAATTAAATTTCTTAAATATAAATCGAATCATACTATAATTAAAAAACCTATATATTTATTAATTGACTTAAATATTAAACAAAAACATAGACTAAATATAAGTAAAAAGGATAATTTTAATCGTTGTTATGATCATGAAATCATAACAACTAGTACACAATTAATTCAAAAATAATCATATTTGATTTTTTTTATTTTTAGAAATCACATTTTCAAATTAAAAATATAATTTATTTTAAATTAAAATAAATAAATAAATCAATAATGTTTATATAAATCAATAAGATATATATTTACAATTAAGCAATATATCGAAATTGCTTTTTTCTTTAAGTAATATTCACAGCAGTATACATTTCACTCATTTATTCCAATCGATCGTCCAACTCCAACACTTTCAGATGAGGAATATATTTGGTTCTTTTTTCCTAACTATAGGAAAAATCCATTAAAAAGGCAGATGTATTAATACTAATTTCATTAGCACTCAAATTTAATAATATGTATCTTATTCATTTACATAAATATTTTAAATTTATTTCTTTATTTTATTAAAAAATTCATTGTTTTTGTAATTTGAAAATATATTTTCTAAAACTTAAAATTTTAAGTATGATTATATTTGAATTAACCATGTATTACTTATTATATAATGATGATTATTATTTTATTTAATAGTCACAATAACTATTAGAATTTATCTTTTTTTACTTATATATATTGCACATATTTTGCTTAGGATTTAAGTTAAATTGACAAATAAGAATATCTTTAATTAAATTATAATTTAATTTATATTTAACAAGTTTAATTAGAATCATGTTTTCTTAAGGTTAGAATTTCAAATGTTTAATTGACATATATTTTTCAATATGTAAATGACTGATTAAGTGATTTTTCTCTTTTGCAAATAGTTTTACATAAAAGAAAGCTATATTACTTTCTCTCTCACTTTCCAGTTTTATAATCTTATAAATGGTTTTAAAAAATATCATTTTATTTAATTTTTTCTTTATACATCTATCAAATTTTGATGATAACCTCGATGACATGATTAAGGAAACTTTTGATCTTAGTCTTCCATAAAAAATAAAAACATAAAAAAACATAATTTAAAATGGGTGTGTGATCGACACGTGAAACCTGAAAACCGAATCTCTTAGATCACATGTAAGCCTGATTGTTAACAACAAACATAAACACAAAATCTTTAAAAAATGAATAATAACATATGCATGCATACATTCAAACACAATAAAAGTACAATAATGCTAACATGTAGTAAAAGAACATTTACAATATAATAAATTATGTCATTGTGGACAGTAAAGTATAAGTACAAGGATAAACAAATGAGAAACATACATAGAATTGTATATTGCAACTAATAGTCTTTAAAAATTACTACTGCGAGGTTAGTGGTAGTTTACTTTTAAAATATAGTTAAGGGGGGGGTCAAATTTTACTAAATAAACTCATATCATCTTACGATACCTAAGAACATGCTCACACGCCAAAATACACTAATATTAAATTACACACACATGGATGATACATGTCAAATTACATTAAATACACACACAACCATGGAGAAAGAAAATATTTGGGATTGTAGTCTTTAAGGGTAAATATTTACAATACTAAACCTCAAATGGCTGAAGAAAGCTAAGGGGCCGTTTGATAAAGCTTTTGGTTATGGTTTTTGGTTGTGGATGTTATATTTTTGTATTGAGTTTTGTATATTTTTATAAATTTTTGTGTTGTCTGTCTTGATTTCTGTGCTGTATTAGAGTTTTTTTTTCTCGATTTTTGTGATGTTCTTTATTGAACCAAACGGGCCCTAAGCATCACTAACAACTCAGTTATACACTTATTCTTATAATAGTTATAAGGCTCTTTTAGTCCGAGGAAGTTGCAGGGAGTCAAACATCACCAACAGATAGCCCTCACTCAAAATTTCCAAAGTCATAATCCCATCAATTATATATATATATATATATATATCAAATAAGGGTCCAACTAGAGACCAAGTATTAACCTGAATCAATCCATGTCATATCTTAATATTGCATCACAATCATCTCTCATAATCAAACCAGTGAGTATCTGGTCCTAATACATATTCATCAGGTGGTATGTCCTAAAAAATCTTCCTTCTTCACAATCATATAATATATCAAGCACAAAATTAATAATGCAATCACCTGATTATACAAAAATCAACATAAATGCATGCAACATGCCCTAGGTACCCAAACTCATATGTATCCACTCAGATATCCTGATAATAATTATACAGACTCAGTAATAGTGTATACATAATTATGTGTATGTATCATATATATATATATATATATATCTAACCATATGCATATAAATCTCAACCTAACATATCATCATCTATACCAATGTTGAGAGTCGATATGAATCATGTATCAGTAAGTAGATATGAACCTACCTTGTTGATACATTTCTCTATTTGAATCTCGTGATACAATTTCCACTCCTGATATACTTAAAAAATCAAAGAGAAAATATCTCAATTAACACTATTTACAAGTCCCTAGGCTCAATTAACAGTTTAGAACTCATTAAAATTACTAAGGTAATCTAATTATGCAATTTGACCCTTAATCTTATTCCATCTAAACCTTATATAACTATTAATTTACAAATCGTTGAGAATTTTACTATAATTCTTAATGAAAATGACCAGTATAATTTGTATAATTTTTCAAAAATTTTTTAAAAAGTTAGTTGAAAAATAGCTGGAACAGTATCTCTAATAATCGAAATATTCCTCCAAATATTACAATATTCATCTGATCACTAAATTTTTTTTTTAGACTCAATGAATTTTAGACTGATTGAAACTCTTTATTAGTATAATAACTTTCAAAGAAGCAATAAACTCAAATTATTAACCAATTTAAATTAATTAAAAAAATAATTTAGAACCTTAACCTTTTTTTTTGATCAATTAGCAGCGATCCAGGTGGAGGTTGACAACTAAACTATAAGATTTTTGCTTTTAGCATTGAAACAAGTCGATTGGTATTAGTGGCAGCTAGTGACAAGCATTGGAAACAGTAGATCGAAGGTTTGGATTTTTCACCTATTCTTTTCATCGATTTCTTAGGAGTCAATTAGACTAGAGCCCCTTGTGATTTCTAAATTTTTGAAATATCCCTCTATAATTCTAAAATTACACCAGATTCTCCTATGATTTTATGCTATTTTCATGGTACCCTCTCTATTGTTAAAAGCGTGGCCCCCATTAACAATTCTTAACGTAATGTCTGAAGTGGTATTTGACGTGCAAGTTGTACTGATGCGACACTAACGTGGCATGTAAAGGAGTATAATGAAATTTCTTTTAAAGTTTAGAGAGTGTGTGTGTAATATTTTCAAAGTTGAAGGGGGTATAATGAAATTTCACTAAACTATAGGAGATAAAGTGTAATTTGTTATATTTTCCTTTTTAAAATGCATAATTATAATCATAATATTTATATTAAAAATAATATTAAGATAAAAATCTCAGAACTTTGAATAATTATAATAACCATTGCATATGCTTTCAAGGCATGATATTTTTTTTTAATTATAAATAATTTCTGAATTTTAATTTATATTTTCATTTCTATTGAGAATAATCAATATATATGAATTTATAAATAATCAATTAATAATTCTCTGGTCATTTTCCTTTTAAATGTTTTAAAAATTTTTAGAATTTTTTAAATATATAATAAAAGCATATGTTGTGTAAAATATATTTTTAAAAGTGATAACATTTAAAAAAATTTTAAAATTTTTTAAATTGACTAAAAATTTAACATATATATTTTTAGTTTTAATATATTTTAATGTTGAAAACATATTCAAAATTCATAAAATATATTTAGAATTTTAATTGTAAAATATTTATGAATAATTTTTAATTTAAAATATATTTTCATTTATAAATTATTTAATATTTTAAAAAATTATCACTCAATGAAAGTAGATGCAATAGTTATTTTAATTATTCAAATTTCTGAAATTTTTATTTTAATATTATTTTAATATAAATATTATGAATATAACTATACATTTTAAAAAGAAAAATAGAACAAATTACACTTTACCTCTTATAATGTAGCGAAATTTCTTTTACCCCCTTAAACTTTGAAAATACTACATACGCACCATCTGAACTTTAAAGGAAATTCGTTGAATCCCCTCAATCACCACGTCAGCCACCATATTAGCTCACGTCACCTGCCATATCACCTACTACATCAACACACTTCCACATCAGATATCACATTAGCAATTGTTAATGGGACTCACTTTTTTTAACGATAGTTTATATCCAAGGTTTTAAATTTCGTACTAGTACCGGTGGTATTAGCCTGAATCCAATTTGAAATTCTTTAATTTCGTACGGGATTCAAATACCGATCAATACCAGTCATACCGACATGACCGGTACCGAAAACAATTTTAAAGGAATTTTTTTTATTTTGACATTTTTTGGTTTTAAGTTAAGTTAAAAACTATACAATATAATACATTTATGGACTATTTTATAAATTTTATAAAATTCATAAATTAATTTATATTTTAAAAAATTATCCGAAATGATACCGATATTGACCGGTACCGGTACAGTACTATTTTTAGAACAAATCTAGTATAGGTACGGGTACGGTATTCAAAACATTGGTTATATCATAAAATTTGCATAAAATTATAGAAAGGTTTAATCCAATTTTAAAAGTATAGGGGGTTTTATGAAAAATTCGGAAACTACAAGGAGTCCCAATATAATTGACTCATTTCTTAATAATTATGGTGATATTGAAGGATGCATTTAATATTATTGTAATAAATTTGACGAAAGGAAGAGATTAATATATAAGGCTAGCCAATTAGGGTCACCAAAGGTGAATGGTTGGAGGGAGAGAGAGCATGAATAATAACTTTTAGAGGGATTAAAATTAAAATTTAAAAAAAAAAGGAAAGAAAGAGGTATTTTTATGTATTAAGAAAACAAATATAGATATGTCTCTCACATCACTTGATCTATCCCTCAATCTCCTTGACATTATCATTCCTTTACATCACCTTAAACATAAGAATTTATTTTAAGTGAAACTAACACATTTAAAAATCCAAAATGGCTATTTGCTCCTACTTGTAAATGAAGTTCTTGCTCACTTTCATACTTTGTATCTGAAATATATGAAAAGGATTGAGAATGTATTTTCGAAATATAGAAATGTCAAATACTAGGTGAACATATGACGTATCTGGAGATATTGAAAATGGATATGCTACGTTTTCAGCTCTCACCATTGTCTTATAAGGTCCAATTTACCATGTAGATTACTTCACTCTTTTTTCTAAAGCTCATCACACACTTCATCGAAGATACCTTAAGGAATACATAATCTTTTACTTAGAATTTCACTTCCTTGTGCTTCGAGTTAACGTAACTCTTCTATCTGCTAAACGTGTTCTCTAATCTCTCTTGATCAATAGAATCTTCTCTAATGTGATCTTAATTAGTTTCAATCCCTCCAACTGCCTCTCATCTACATCCACCTAGTACATCGATGATTTGTATTTTCTATATATAAAATGCATTATATAGTGCCAGCCCAATCATACTGTGATAACTATTATTATAAGCAAACTTGATCATAGACAAATGTAAGTCCTAACTACCACCAAAGTCTATCACATGCATCCTCAACATATACTCTAAGGTTTAAATTGTCCTTTCAGGCTATCCATCAATTTGATGATAAAATGCTATGTTAACATCTAATCTAGTGCTTAATAATTCCTGTAATTTCCTCTATAACTAAGATATAAACTGTGATCCTCGATTGAAGAGACACAAACACTCCATGAAGACACACTATCTACTCGATATATACTCACGCAAGCTTACGTATTTAGTAGGTAGTTTTCATGGGTATGAAATGTATTGACTTCATCAATCTATCTACGATCACCTAAATTGAGTCACATCGAGTCCTTATATAAGGTAGGCCAGTTATAAAATCTATTATGATTCTTTTCCATTTCTATTCAAGAATTTATAGTGATTATAACCTATTCGAGGGCATCTAATATTTAGTTTTTACTTATTAGTACATCAAGCATTTAAAGATATATTCAGCTTCATCCTTTTTCATATCATCCCACCAATATGAGTCTTTAATGTTATGGTATATCTTAGTAGAATCCAGATGCATATTGTATAATGTATAGTGCACTTCCTTTAGAATCTCCTCCTTTAAGTTCTTTACATTTGGAACACACTTCTTCTAAAATCTCCTCTTTCAAGTTCTTTACATTTAGAACACACAATTCCTCATTCATTCTTAGAATGCCTTCTTTAGTAATCTTAAAATCTATGTAGTGCCCTTTTTAAACTTCTTATATAAGTTTTTTAAACTTAAGATCTTAACCTTGATCAACCTTGATCCTATCCAACAATACTAACTGCACCATGATACTAACCAATAATACTCTTAAATTTGAAATATGAAATCAAAAATTGAGCGCCTTGATTCATTAAATCATGTAACTTATTAGTCAGGGCTCTCCTCTCTACTATGATATGCATCAAACTACCTTATGACTTTCTACTTAATGCATCTGCTACAACATTTTCGTTTCTAAAATAATATTTAATCATGTAGTCATAGTCCTTTAATAGTTTTATCCACCTTCTTTATCTCAGATTTAAATCCTTCTATTGAAATGTATATTTTAGACTCTTGTGTTCCATATCATCTCAACATTATGAGTAGGATAATTTTGTTCACTCCTTTTCATTTGTCTAAAAGTATAAGTAATCACCTTGTTATTTTTCATCAACACTCAACCTAAGCTAACTCTCAAAGTATCACAATACAATTAAGATCCTTCACCTTCAGTTGGTAAAGCTAGTACTAGTGGTAGTTAAACACTTCTTTAACTTTTGACAACTCTCCTCATAAGTATTAGACTAAAAGAATTTTGCATTAATCAGGTTAATGGAGCTATTATCTTAAAAAAGTCTTGAACAAATCTTTGATAATAATTTGTTAATCCTAAAACGTTTTGTACTTTTATAACTGCCTTTGGTCTTTCCCAATTCATTATAATTCCTACTTTCTTTGAGTCTGCTTATAATTCATCCTAAGATACATATGTCCTAAGATTGCAACATTTTCTAGCTAAAATTCACACTTTGAGAACTTGAAAAATAATTGATGTTCTAGAAGCTTCTGCAACATCATTCTCAAATGTTGAGCATACTCCTTATCGATTTGTGAATATACCAAAATATTATTAATGAAAACAATCATAAACCTATCCAAGAATAGTTTGGACACTCTATTCATCATATCTATGAAAGTTGCTAAAGCATTTATAAGGCCAAAGGAAATTATTACTTATAATTGTCATATTGAGTTCTAAAGGAAATTTTAGGTATATCCTCTCTTTTAATCCTTAATGATAATATCCAGACCATAGATCGATGCTAAAAAAATACATAACCATCTTAATTTTATCAAACATATCATCAATTTGGGGTAGTTAACAGTTGTTACAAATAGTTACCTTATTCAACTACTTGTAGTTAATATACGAGTTAGGACTGATGAAGCCTTTATTTAATAAATCTTACAATTATTCTTTTATTTCTTTAAACTCTGCAAGTATCATTCTATATAGAGATATAAAAATTGGGGTTGTACTATGGACCAGATTAATGCAAAAGTCAATTTTCCTCTCTAAAGATAACCTTGGTCAATGGTCAAGAAATACATCTAGAAACTTTGAACACATGAACACTTTGGAGTAAGGTTCTAAATACTGTATCAGTTCTGGTATCAAATTTGATTTTGGTACATTACTATACTATTACTGGTCAACATTGATACAATTTCAAATAACTTTTTAAAATTATAAATTAGTCCCTAAATTTTGTAAAATTTGTAAAATAGTCCCCCTACATATTGTACTGCATATTTTTAAGTTTATTTCTACCATACTTTAAAATTTAACAATAATATAAATTTATATTAATTATAAATATCAAATAATAAGAATACCAAATATTCACATATAAAATTTATTCAATTTAAATATAAACTTTAATTAATAAGAACAAAACATTAAATAATAACATCAAAATTATAGTCAGCTTAACTCTCTAAGATTTTTCCCTTCTTCTTTATTGAGCTTTTCTTCTTTTTTTATGTTCTTCTCACCTTTTTGTTTGTCCTTTTTTGCCACTTTTTTGTATTTGTTTTGTCACTTTCTCATAGATATTTTCTTTTATGACATGTGCTTTAGTCTCATCTGTGTAGTTCAAATCCCTTATACTTGTTATTTCAACTTTATTTGGTTGGTTTTTGGCTGGATAAGTAAACAAAAATATCATTAAAGGAAGTAATAAACAGTTAAAGAATTATAAGACACGTGTATGGAGTTAACAAACCATACCTATACACGACCACCAAAAGAACCAAGGTTAAAGACGAATACTAAAAAAAATCAAAACAATATTCACAGTCAAGAAAAGCTAGAGACTTCGATCCTCATCATTTCTTTTTTATTGTTCAATATTTTTTCTAGCTCCCCACCCATCAATCCTTATTGCTCTTGCTTTCTATTACTTATTTTTTCCTCTTTTTTGTTTTGTTTTGGTTGTTTTATGCATCTTCTTTCACTCTCCGGCTATTTTCCTTCTTTTTTTCAATTGTCCCTCTCTCATCTATCTATTTGTTCCATGTTCTCCTCATTTCCTGCTTCTCTCTTCCTCTTCTTTTCATTTGGCTATAGGAGGAACTGGTGACAGCAAAGGAGAGCTTGACAAAGGTAAGAGAGGCAACGCAGACTGTTGGGGGTGGGGGTTTGTGTATTTTATTTTTTTAAAATTGCATTTCAGTCTTCGGTACCCTACCGAAAATCTATTACCAGCCGGTACCAACCGATATCTATTAGCGAAATGGAATTGAGTAATACCATTCCATTTCTGGTCCGTTACGGAGCGTTCTGACTAGTACCAATTGGAACAAAACAGTAATTACAACCTTGCTCTAGAGGTCATTAATTTCTACAAATAAATCCTTAACTGCAACAAAAAATCCTTAATACCCTTATCTAAGCATCTTGTTAGCCACTAACGTCAAAACTTTATTAGATGACATTGATGGAAAATTAACACAAGATTAAATTTAAACGCTACGGAATAATTTTAAAATTTTTCAACATGGTCTTCTTTAACAATATTTAATTTGAAACATATGACAAAAACTTTAATAGAATTACACTAACATGTATTCGTTTTCATGCAAATCCTCCTTTTCTTCAAGAATCTGTCAAACCATTAACCGTTTAATCGTCTGGTCTCTAACGGTATTTATAGGTCTTTTAAAAAAAACCCAAATCTCATTTGAGAGGAAAAATGTAAAGTGCTACTTTAGTTTTTCTAATTTTTCCTTTTATAATCCTTAGATTTTATTAATTTTATAACTAAAATCAAACTTTAATTATACTTACAAATTAGTCATAATAAGATCAAATATCACATATTGATCCTTAAATTTTCTAAACTTCTCAATTAAGTCCTACTTAATTAAAATCTCACTTTCTCCTTTATAGACTTTTTATATGTAACTTATTAGATTCCTAATATATTAACAATAATTATAAATTCTAATTCTAATTCATAATTAGAATTAGATAAATTAAAACTTCTTTTAATTTATCTTTAATTATTTAATTAAATAATTTATATT
>JAOXYD010220631.1:0-19043 GCA_028565735.1 Pinacopodium congolense
CAATCGATGTTGCTCAAGCCTAGATCTATCGACAGTAGGAGCAGCAGCAGCGACGGTGGGCGAGCTGGGTCTAGTCAGCGGGTCCTCCAACGCCAATGTCCTGGTGGAGTGGGTCTGTCTGCGACCTGGATCTACTCGCGGCTGCTGGCGATGACGACGATTCGCAAATCGTGATGGGTCTAGCGAGCTAGGTCTGGTCGGATGATGGAGCAGGTGCGATGGCATCGCTCCTGGTGGCGTGGGTGCGGCGGCTTGTGTGTGTTGACGTGGGTGTCTCCGATGTGCTGGGTATCTCCTGTTTTTGGCCGTGTCATTTGTAGATATGGGAAACGTTTGTGGATGATTTGTTTTTGTCTTCAGTTTTTATCCTATACAAGTGAGGCAACAGAACAACCCAACCAAACACAGCTATAAGCCTCGATTTTTGTGCTGGGTAAAACCCAACATAAAACGTTAAACACCAACGTTACTTAACATGGCCTTTGTTTTGTGAAATTCTCAATGCCAAACTTGTCAAGAAATTATTGTCTTACCTTGTAGAAGGTTTTTACTACAAGAACTTAATGTTCGCGTGATGTAAGGTCTGTTGATTTAGAAATTCTACATCGTTATGATCCAGTTTTATGTGAAATTATAAACTAAGCCATCAAAGTACTCTTATGCATTCATGAATTTATGAATTTTGTTAAGGTAGGACATAACTAAGAGAGGACATAGTATTCATTTTAAGGCTAAGTTAGCGAAAGTTCTTTAAAATAAATCAATCAAGTAAGTCTTAGAAATTCCGCCACTTCTATAAGAAAATGGAAAAAGTGGAAAAAGAAAAGCTAAAAGCTTGATAACTTGAAAGTATAGATCAAAGTTGCACAGATTCTCAAGCCTCTTTATTCTTACAATATTATTTTATGAAGAAAACTGCGTGACCATCTAACCATGTCCAGTCCATTCTCTCCATTTCAATAGTATACATCAATACTCATTTTTCTTTTATCTATTTAAGATGGAAACAAGGACCTATTTCCTATGATAGTCAAATTAGGTTATTCAAAGCTATGATTGGCATAGATAATTATGGAAGCTGATTTGTCTCCTTTCGATGGATAACTAATTTGTGCTTGTACTCAAAATGTTGGATAAATAGGCCTACCCTCTTATCTACCCTATTCTTCTATAATGTTTATTAATAACAAAATTTTATTATTTCATAAAAATATATAATATAATATAATATAATCGTGGAAAAATTTTGTTCATAAAATAATATTTATTTATTAAAATATATTTAATTTTTAATGTAACATTGTTATTTAAAATTGAATATTTAATTTATAAAAGGTTTTATTGGATATATAATTATTTATAATTTTAATTTTGTAATTTTAGGATATGAATAATGTAAAATATTATTAAATTTTTAAAAATTTTATTTTAAAATAAATTTATTTCAATTTTTAAATAAAATTATGAAATAAATATAATAATAAATTGAATAATAAATTATTTTATTAATAGTTATTATTAAAAATTAAATAATATTTATTTAATTAAAACTAAAAATGAAAATGAAAATAAGGTACTTGTTATTGTGTTTATAATTATAAAAATAGAAAGAAGCTAAAATTAATAAAATAAATATAAACTTAACTAAAATTTTTAAATAATTTAAAATAAAAATAAAATAAAAAATAGTATTGAAAGACCCTTACTAGCACAATACTTGAAATTCATAAAATAAGTCACATGGGCCTAAATCGATAAGGCTTGTGAGTAAAAACAAAGGAGATGTTTGTTTTCATTTTTGTTTTTAATTTTTTAATTTATATTTTTTAATATAAAAATTAAAAAAATAATATATAAATATACTATAAGAATAAAAAATATTAATAAAAAATATTAATATTAATAAAAATACATAAAAATAAAAATAAAAAATTGAAGAACAAAGTTGCATGATTCTTTCAGCTTAAAGGACTGGCCTAAACGCATAAGGAATCTATTAAAAATCAGGTCCACTAAGTACTGTATAAGAATCATTTTACGGTAAGCATGAACTA
Source organism: Pinacopodium congolense (assembly GCA_028565735.1). Lineage (NCBI taxonomy): Eukaryota > Viridiplantae > Streptophyta > Magnoliopsida > Malpighiales > Erythroxylaceae > Pinacopodium > Pinacopodium congolense. Next base: position 2,055 of record JAOXYD010220631.1, read on the forward strand.
ACCAATTTGTTTACCAATCACTTAGATTATGTTTACACAATATAACATCATATACTTTATTTTAACTTTTCCTTAAAAAAAAATCATATAAGGTCTTTTCGTCAAAAAGAGTTCGACAGTAACTAAAGTAAAAGAAAAAAAGAGAGAAGGCTATTTGCTGATCATGAGTTGGCTAGCAAATAGCTAGCAATTAGATGCTAAAAAAGAGAGAAATTTTTTTAAAAAATTAAGAGAAAACATTTGAGAGTTAAAAAATTAAGAGAAAAGCTACTTGCTGTGGAGTTGGAGACCTCAAAGTCGATGTCCTATTAGGATTTAATTCAATATGGCTGTTGTGACTTTAATTGATTTTATGACTGTTATGAATTAATTGATTTTCTGAGTTAGTTGTCTTTTGTTAGCAAAATAAGGAGTTATTGATTTTTTTTGTTAATCGATTAGTTGTTTCAAATTTATATATTATTCACCAAGTAATTGTTAAATGTTATTGAAATATAAAGTAGATTAGATTCTTTATTTCCTTTTATTTCAAAATCTTGTTTCTATTTTGCTGTAATTTACGACAGTGGTATCAGAGCTAGGATGACCACCATTATAGCTAAAAATTCATCTCAAAATTTATCTATGTTTACAAGCCTAAACAACCAGTTTTGGCGCATAAAGATGAGAATAGTATTCATCGTTCATGATTTATGGGACTTAGTGGAGAATGGATATGAAGCACCTGAAGAAGATGAAGCCATAAGGATGACAACAACATAACGAAATGAGTTGAAGGAAAAATGGAAGAAAGATGCCAAGGCACTTTCCTTCATCTAACAATCCATGGATGAAATTTTTTTTTTTCTAAATTTATGGACGCAAAAATAGCAAAAGAGGCATGGGATGCACTTCAAACAATGTATCAAGGTGAAAATAAATACAATCAAGTAAAGTTGCAAGGCTTTTGTCGAGATTTCGAGAACTTAAGTATGAAGGCTTTTGAATCGATGTAATAACTTTTTTTTCAAGGGAATCTTTAATCATCAATCAAATAAGAGCCCTTGGAGAAGATTTGTTAGAACATAAGGTTGTGGAGACAATACTTTGAATTTTTCCCATGAAGTATGATCATGTGGTAGTAGTTATTAAAGAGTCAAAGGATTTGCAGAATTATACCTTCATGAAATGATTGGTTCACTTAAAGCACATGAGTTGCAGTTGAATCGGAATGTAGGAAATGTCGTTCAACAACCTTTCCACATCAAAGATGAGTAGAAAAAGAAGTTAGATTACATAAGAAGAGGAAGTTTTAGCCGAGGGTGTGGAAACATAACTCGTGGAAGAACAAGAGGTAGAGAAAGAGGTAGACACAACAACCAGCAAAGAAATTCAGACTATGAAGGTAACAATGCTAATTTTTCATAGTGTAAATATTGTGGAAAGATTAACTATGATGAGAAAGATTGTTGGTATAAGGAATGTTCATATTATGGGAAAACTAATCATGATGAAAAGGATTGTTGGCATAAAGAAAGAAACAGGCAAAACAAGAATGACCCTCAGTTTTATAATTGTAAGAAGTTTGGCCATATTGCTAAAAATTATTATCAACAACCTAAATACTAAGCTAATATTGATGAAGAAAATGATGAAATAACAGAGAATTTGTTTATTGCTTGCTTAGCCACTAAGACTAAAGTGTCTGAAGATGTTTGGTATCTCGATAGTGGGTGTACTAATCATATGATAGGTGCCAAAAAATTTTTGTAGAGATTGACGAATTAGTGTAAACACATGTGAAGATGGGAGATAATAATCATGTTCAGGTATGTGGTTTGGGAACCATTGCTATTTTTATAATGCTTGGAAGAAGGCTTATTCATGATGTCATATATGTTCCTAGTCTTGCTCTAAATTTGCTGAGCGTGGGTCAGTTGTTAAGGAGAGGTTATCTTGTGGTTTTTAGTGATAACAAATGCAAGGTTTATGAAAAGAAAAGCATGAATTTGATTTATTCAATTAGAATGACAACAAATAAAATATTTTCTCTTACATTTTTTAAAGTTACTCTTAATGTTTTTAAGGTTTCAATTTGTGATTCTAACCTTTGGCATAAGATATTTGGCCATCTCAATTTTGGTGGACTTGACTTATTGCAAAGATAGTAAATGGTTTCTGGTTTTTCTATAAAGCAAGGAGGTAAGCAAGTCTGTGAGGTATGCATATATGGAAAACGACACATAGATAGATTTCTAACATGCATGGCATGGAGAGCAACAAAACTATTGATGTTCGTTCATTCAAATGTTTGTGGTCCAATGCAAACTTATTTGTTGAATAGGAGTAAGTATTTCTTGATTTTTATGGATGACTTTTCAAGGATGATATGGGTTTATTTTTTAAAAGAGAAATCTAAAGTCTTTGAAAATTTCAAGAATTTCAAAGCTCTCATAAAGAAATAAAAAGATTTCTTTATTATGACCTTGTGTATAGATCATGGTGGAAAATTTTCATCTTCAGAATTCATAATTTTTTATGACTTTCATGGCATATGAAGACAATGGACAGTAAGTTATACTTCTTAGCAAAATGGTGTAGCTGAACATAAGAATAGAACAATAGTTGAGTCAACTAGAAACATGTTGAAAAAGAAAAGGTCACCAAAGAAGTTTTGGGTTGAAGTAGTGGCTGTAATAGTATATCTAAAAAATTGATTTCTAACTCGATCTATAACTAGTATGATACCTTATAAAGCATGGAATGAAAGGAGACCCAATGTAAGTCACTTGTGAATTTTTTTTATTGTATTGGTTATGTTTTTGTACCTACTGAATAAAGAAGTAAACTTGATGACAAAAATATTTAAATATATCTTTATTGGTTATGGTGAAGAAACAAAAGGGTATAGACTTTATGAACCATAATCTAAGAAGTTACTTGTAAGTCGTGATGTGATGTTTAATGAAAATGATGATTTGAATTGGGAAATTAGTTTTAAAGAACCTAAAACTCAATCTAAATCCTATGATTCTACACCAAAGAAGGTTAGGAGCTTGGTTCATATTTATGCCTCTTATTAGTATGTATGTTTTGCTTTGGAGCCAATCAATTTTGAAGATGCAGTGATAAAGGAAGAATGAGTTAGTGTGATGAAGGAAGAAATTTCAGCTATTGAAAGAAACAAAATATGGAGTTTGGTGGACTTACCAATAGGAAAGGAAGCAATTGGGGTGAAATGGATTTATAAGGCAAAATTTAGTGCAGATGGAGCATTGAAAAGGCATAAAGCACAGTTGGTTGCTAAAAAATATGCACAAGTACTAGGTATTGATTTTAATCAAAACTTATGCTCTGTTTGCTCGATTTAACACATTAAGGACAGTATGGGCTTTAGCTGCTAGTAATGATTGGTTAATTTATCAGTTAGATGTAAAATCAGCTTTTCTTCATGGAGAACTTGTGAAAGATGTTTATGTATTGTAGCTTGAAGGTTTTATGGTAGAAGGACAAGAAAAAAAAGTGTACAAATTGCATAAAACACTTTATGGGTTTAAACAAGCTCTATGAGTTTGGTATGGTAAAATTGATGCATATTTTACTTAAAATGGTTTTCAAAAGAGTGCTAATGAGCCTACTTTATATATTAAAAGTGAAGGAGCTGATTTTATTATTGTGTGTTTTTCTGTTGATGATATTATTTACACTAGAAAATAAATTGGATTAATGAAGGAATTTACGAAATTCATGATTTTGAGATGTCAGATTTAAGTTCTTTGCATATTTTTTGGGTTTAGAAGTTGTGCAAGATGAGAAAGGGATTCTTATTTATTAAAGGAAATATGCAGCTGATTTGTTAAAGAAGAATGATATGATGGGTTGTAAGATAGTAAAGACACCATTGAATGTAAATGAGAAATTGTTATGGGATGATGGAGTACAAGAGGCTGATGAGAACAAATTCATAAGATTGGTGAGAGGTCTTTTATATTTAACTCACACTAGACCTAACATTTCTTTTACAGTTAATCTTGTTTCTAGGTTTATGCACAATCCAAGTAGACACCACTTTGGAGCGGCCAAGAGAATTCTCAGATACATTGAAGCAACATCCTATTTTGGCATCATATTCAAAAGGGGAGAAGCTAATAATCTTGTTGCTTTCACAAATAGTGATTAGGCAATTTGTGCAGATGATCGGAAGAGCATTATAAGAGTCATATACACCCTTGGATCTGGAGCTATTTCATGGGCTTCAAAGAAGCATAATTGCACAGCCTTGTTAAGCACAGAAGCTAAATATGTGACAACAATAGCTACTACATGTCATACCATTTAGACGAGAAGAATTTTTGGAAGATTTGAAACACTAACAGACTGAATCTGTAGTGATTTACTATGACAATAAGTTTGTAATTTCAATGTCCAAAAATCCAATTAAACAAGCAAGAACAAAGTATATTGAGACTCGATTCCATTTTATTCAGGAGTTGGTTACAAAGAAGGAAGTTATACTATGCTATTGTTCTACTAATATGCAGCCTACAGACATTCTTACAAAGACTATAGCTGAAGAAAAGTTAAAAAAATTTAGGCCCATGATAGGAGTTTCAATGACTATTGAATTAAAAAGAGAAATGTTATGATTTAATTTAATATGGTTGTTATAATTTTGATTGATTTTATGATTGTTATGATTTTAATTGATTTTTTGAGTTAGTTGTCATTTGTTAGCAAAATAAAAAGTTACTATTTTTTTTTATTTGGTTGGTTGTTTCAAATCTATATATTGTCCACCGAATATTTGTTAAATGATCATTTAGAAATAAAGTAAATCAGATTCTCCACTTCCTATATGTCCTATGTCTGCCAACTGCCATCTACTGCCCCAATAGAAAAGTTCATGTCTTCTGCGATCCATAACATCCACCAGAGGCAACCTTTCAAATCCCTGTAGATGCTCTTTTCGATGGTCATTCTGAGTTTGCTTTTCCCACTAACCTAAGGTAGCTACTCACAGCCTAAGCTCAGTCATTCATAGAGTTCTCATGAGGCATACATTATGCCAAAAGAAGCACAAGAAGCTTTTGGTTTCAAAAACTTCATAAAGATATCCTTTTTACTTTACTTGTGCCAATACTCATTTCAACAAAGCTCACATGATATTAAATTTTTATCTATTTATTTAGCTAAAACCTTTAAACTCAAATTCTCATTTCATCAACTCATGTATATAAAATTTCATCAATTTTTGTTTTTAGTCAATATAAGAACATATATTAATACACGAATTATACATTCATTCAATGCATGTATGCTCTTAAAATTTGATGGTGGTGATTAGATACCATACCATAGTTTACATTAACTAAAGCTTTGTGCTTTGTGGTTATAGGAAAATTTAATTAAGGGAGGTTTGTAATAATAATATAGTAAAGATGTCATATTTATGGAGGCACTTAGGAGATAACAAGTGCATATTTGCCTCTACTTATGAAATTCAATAATAAAAATTTTATGGGGATTTCGACTGTAGTGCCACACGACCCACACCACGACTATGATTTATAAATCTGTTAACTATATGGGTGATTTCAATTTTTTTAAAATTTGTGGCAATCTATGAGATACATGCTATGAAGATTACACTAAGATTTGAAACTCATAAAGAGAAGGTTTAAAATATTCTACACTAATAATTAAGTCATATGTACGAATCATTATATTATCAAAAATTAGCTTGGTGTTAATAAATGTATTTGATTAAGGATTTCTTTACATTTAACCTTTTTATAGATAAATAAAAAACATTCTCATGCTAGAAAAAGCAAATGTTGCATTTCCTGTCACTAGTGATTTCGTGGGAACATGTTTTAATTTTTGGCATAACATCATTATGAATTGATTTAATAGATTAATTAGATAATAAAATGTTGGAAATAATTGGAACTTGGATAGAGAAGGGTCGCAGTTTAAACGGAATTAGAAATATTGAAGATAAAATACACACAGATTTTATGTGTAAAACCTTCAATTTAGGGTAAAAACCATAAACAAAGTAGAAAATTTTCACTATTAAAAAATTGGAGAATTAGACTCACAAAAAAATACACACAATATTTTTTTCTCACCCTCACTTCTCTCTCTCTTTTTTCTTTGTATTTGCTCATAACCCCTCCTACTTGTTTATAGGAAGGAGAGATTGATAGATGGTTGTCCCATCTTTGACTCTTTCTTTTTTTTATTAATTTTTTTCAACTTTGGTAAGCACCGAAAATAATGTGTACCATTTTTAACAATCCTTCCACTTAAAGATTTGATTGATAATCAATCATATCTTCACACCATTCCTTTTACCTTATTGTTTCATACTACTTACGTCTTCGTCAGGCCACAGGAGAATTGACACCACATAAATTTATCAACGTTGATTGCCTTTGTCATAAAATTTGCCAAGTTTTCCATGGTATGAATCTTTTGCATATCCATTGTTCTTTCTTCCACTTTCTTGCGAACGAAGTGATATTGAACTCGAAATTGTTTTGTTTTTTAATGAAATGCTGGATTCTTTGTAAGATACAAAGCACTCTGGTTGTCACAGTATAGAATAATACTTTTTTATTTGTATCCTAGTTCTTCCAACATCAACTTTAACTACACTGCTTCTTTACTGGCTTATGTAGCTGCTACATATTCTCCTTCTGTTGTTGACGTAGCCACAACTGACTGTAGTTTTGAATCCCAGCTCACAGCTCCTCTACCTAATATGAACACATATCCTGTAGTAAATTTGCTTTTGTCAAGATCACCTGCATAATCAGCATCAACATATCCTCTAACAATAAAATTTGATCCTTCATAACATAATACAACATCTGAAGTTCCCTTGATATATCTGAGAATCCTCTTAACCATATTACAATGTTCTCGACCAGGGTTTTCCAAGTATCGACTAATCACTCCCACTGCATGTGCAATGTGTGGTCTTATATAAATCATAGCAAACATTAAGCTCCTCACTGCTAATGCATTCAGTACTCAATACATCTTTATCCTCTCTTCTTCACTGTTAAAACTCATACTTAACTTGAAATTGACAGGAAGAGGGGTAGAATTTACTTACAATCTTGCATGTTGAATCACCATAGATCTTCTTTAGATAATTCTTCTGAGAAAGTCAAATCTTCATATTATTTATGTCTCGGTGAATTTGTATCTTTAAAATCTTGTTTGCCGGTCTTAAGTCATTCATTTCAAATTCTCTAGCCAATTGTGTCTTTAATTCTTTAATGCGATCATTATCAGGGCTTGCAACCAACATGTCATCTACCTATAATAGTAAGACTATAAAATCATCTTTATCAACCCTCTTAAAATATGCACAAGGGTTTGCATTCAGTCTGCTATAACCAAGGCTCATGATAAAGGAATCAAATCTCTTATACTATCACCTCTGTTTTAGACCATAAAGAGATTTCTTCAACCTACAAACTAAGTTCTCTTTCCCTTTTTCTTTAAAATCTTCTGGTTAGAGCTTATAGATTTTTTCTTTAAGATCTCCAAGAAGAAATGTTGTTTTTACATTTAACTACTCGAGATGCAAGTCAAATGTAGTACACATCGCCAGGACTATTCAAACTGTAGTAAGTCAAATTATAGAATTTTTTTTTTGTTAAAGTCAATACCTTCTTTCTGAACATAACCTTTTACCACCAATCTTGTATGATATCGTTCCACTTGATTATCTCTCCTCCACTTGATTTTGTAAACTCATTTATTACCAATAGGCTTTCTTCGTTATAGTAGTGACACTAGCTCCCATATTTTATTCTTATGAAATGCTTCAATTTCTTCTTGTATTACTATTATCTACTGAGATGCATCTTAACTACTTTTTGAAGAGTTGATGGCTCTTCGCCCTCATTTAAAAGACATTATGCAATATTGCCCTCCATAATATAGTCTGAGTGTCAACTCAGTAACCTTTTTATACGAGTATATCTCTTAATATCTGGAACATCAAATTCGACTGGTTCTTGCTCCTTGTGCTTTAGTACAGCTTCAGAAAAATCATTTTAGTCAACTTCCCTTTCCACATGTACTACTATAGTATTTGGATTCTCTTTTAAAGTGCCAATAACTTTTTCTTGCTCTTGATCCTTATATTCCATGAAAATAACATCCCTGCTAATAATAATATTATAGACAGTGGGATCCACAGACAATACCCCTTTAGTCTTTTAGCATACCCTAAGAAAATTCATCTTCTGAATTTTGGATCCAACTTTGTAGTTTCTTGGACATTGAACATCACATAAGCAGGACTTCCAAATATATGGAGGTTCGACTAATCCACTTGTCCACAAGTCCACATCTCCATTGGCGTCTTCAACTCAATTGCAGTTGATGGGGCTCAATTCATCACATAACAGGCAGTATTAAATGCTTTTGGCCAGAATTTCTTATCTAAGCCTACAGTTCTCATCATCGCTCTTATTCTTTCTAATAGAGTTCTATTCATCCGCCCTGCCACTCTATTTTTTTGAGGAGTATATACTGTCGTGAACTGTCTTTTGATGCCTTCTTACTTACAAAATTCATCAAACTCTTTAACAGTATATTCTCCTCAACTATCTAATCGTAAACACTTGATCTTCTTGCCATATTTAAGTTCCACCTGCGCTTTGTAAATTTGAAGATTGAAAACACATATGCCTTTCTTTTGATAGGAAACACCCAACATCTCATTGAATAATCATCATTGAATGATAAAAAGAAATTTGCTCATCCCAAGGATGTAACTAGTGCTTACCATACATTACAATGAATCAATTCTAAAATTTCCTTACTTCTGAAATTTGATATGTTGAACTTTAAATGATACTGCTTACTCACGATGCAATGTTCACAAAAGGGTAGTGATACCTTTGTGAGACCTAGAAGTAGATTCTTCTTTATAAGTAGCTTCATTCCTTATTCTGACATATGTTTAAATTTTTATGTCATATCATCGCAGATTTTGCAAAAAAAAATGAAATTTTCAAAAGATAACGATGAAGAAAGTAAGTTATTCATGGTTTACCATAATGTTACTAATGTTCCAAGTAGTGTGTGGTTTATAAATTGTGGCTGCTCCAATAATATGTCAAGTATAAAGACAATATTCAAGTAGCTTGATGAGATTTAGAGGATGAAGATCAAGCTTAGTGATGATAAAGAAATTCAAGTTGAAGGAAGAGGTACGATGGTAATCAAAACTATCCATGGTAAAGTAAAACTTTTTCATGATGTTTTTCTCATTTCGACATAATATGTTAAATGCCATACAATTAATGGCTAGTATATATTCAAGTTTATTTGATGAAGAAGCACATGTTATTAAACATAATCAATCAGGGCAGGCCATATTTAATGTTTATATGACCAAAAGTAAAATGTTTCCATTTGAAGTCTCAAATGTGGAAAATATTACTTTAGTTGATAGTGGAAAATTTTACTTCAAATTATGCCATTTATGATATGGGCATCTTAATGTCAAGGGGCTAAACTTACTAAGTAAGAAAGATATGGTTTATAAACTATAAAAAGTTAAGCATTTTGATTTATGTGAGGGGTGCCTATATGGAAATAAAACTATAAAGTGATTTCTTGTTAGGAAAGTTTAGAGGGCCTCTACTTGTCTTGAATTAATACATGATAGTCTATATAGGCCTATGAATATTAAATCATCTAGAGGGAGTTATTATTTCTTACTATTTCCTAATGATTTCAATCACATAAGTTTAAGTATATTTTTTAAGTTTAAATCACCACCTTACTATTTCAAGAAGTTAAAGGCCTTGATTAAGAAGCAAAATGAGTCTTACATAAAGATTTTTGGTACGAACAAAGGTGGTGATTTTGTTTAATAAGTTCAATCATTTTTGTAAATAAAATAGAATATGTGGGGAATTTACAACAGCTTACACGTCATAGAAAAATAAGGTACTTAAATGCAAAAATCACCTTATTATTGAGATGGTAAGAATTTTATTAAAAGGAAAAGGACTTCCAAATTAGTTCTAGGTAGAAGCAATAACTACTTCAGTGTACCTACGAATTATTTCACCTATAAAAGCTGTTTTGAACCAAACACTGTATGAAGCTTAGAGAGGTACAAAAGCTTTAGTAAGTTATTTATGAATCTTTGATTATATCACATAAGCTTTGGTTAATTTTCAAAATCATCAAAAGGTAGATGAAAATTGGAAAAATATATTTTCATTAGTTATTATTTTAAATCCAAAACATATAGGTTATATAATCCTCTTAGTGGTAAATAAATTATTAGCAGAAATGTAATATTTAATGAAGAAGTAAGCTGGAATTTGAGTAGTAATAATAAGGGAGTACAACTTGAAACTTTATTAGATGAAGTACCATATACAACACCTACACGTTCAGTAAACTCTACTCCCTTAACACTTAGAGTAAGTAGCCCAACAAAGTTACCAAGTTCATATTTAAAATATAGTAGCTCATCCTATTTAAATGAGTCATCAAATAATGTAACTACAAAGAATTAGATCTTTGAAAGAGTCCATGAATCTTATGCTTTTGCTCTGGTTGTTTTAGATCCCACAACTTATGATGAAGCAGTAAAAATAAAGGAGTGAAAAAAAGCAATGTAAGAGAAACTTATAACAATATTAAAAATGCATCATGGGAGTTAACAGACCTAACTAAAGGTAAAAATGCTATTAGCTTGAAATGGGTATCGAAGACAATGAACCATACAAATAGGAGAATTCAAAAGCATAAAGCATATATAGTGGTGAAGGGATATTTACAACAACAGGGTGTTAATTTTGAATAAACATTTTCCCCTATTGTGCGATTTAAAATGAGGAGAAACCTTTTTGGTTTAGTTGCATAATTAAAGTGGCTATTTCATCAATTTGATATTAAGTTTGCATTCTTAAATGGTGAGTTAGAAAAGGAGGTCTATTTTATTTAACTTGAAATGTTTCATGATCAAAGGTAAAGAAAAAAAGGTGTATAAATTAAAGAAGGCATTCTATGGGTTAAAATAAGTTCCATAAACATGGTACAGAAAAATCAATTTTTTTCTTTTTTTCAAAATAGGTTCAAAAAAGGAGTGAAAATGAGCTTATAATTTACTTGAAGCAGTAAGGAAATAATGATCTCCTTATATTATGCCTATATGTTGATGATATAATTTATATATGTTTAACTCACTGTTTTGCAACTGAATTAAAATATAGTATGATGAGCAAATTGAAATGTTAGAGTTAGGCTTACTACATTACGTTCTTAGACTTAAACTAAAGCAATGAGAAGATGGAATATTTATTTTGCAAAGAAGATATGCAACAAACCTACTAAAATTTTTTAATATGATCAGTTGTAAGTAGGAGCTACACCTATGAATATGACTACAAAATAGTAACTTGAAGATTGATATTAAGAAAGTTAATGTAAAAAGTTTAAGAAGTTTAGTTGAGGGTTCGATTTATCTAAAATATACTTGACCATATAATTCATTCTCAATTAATGTTGTTTCAAGATTTATGAACAATCCTTTAAAGCATCATTTTGGAGTTACAAAACATTGAATGATGGAATTTAGTATACTCATGTTTCAAAATTTAAATTATTTAGATTTATTTATAGCGAATGGGTAAGCTTTTGGGATAATAAAAGGAGAACTTTAAGAAATGTCTTTAATTTAGGATCAAGTGTAATTACATGGTGTTCAAAGAAGCAAGTTACCACTGTAATATCATCTTTAGAAACAAAATATGTAGTAACAACTTCTTTAGCTTATTAATGCATTTGATTAAAGAGGTTTCTTGTAGATGTGCATCAAAATCAAGAATATGCAATTGAAAATTTCTATAAAAATAAAGTTATCACTGCTATGACAATTTTTTTAATTTCATGGAAACTAAAAACATATATTCATTCATCTCCATTTTATTTTGCTCTGGTGGCTAAGAATGAGATCACATTGAAATTTTATAGTACAAATGAATAAGTAGCAGATATATTTACTAAGGTTGTCTTATATCAAAAGCATGTTTACTTCAGATCATTACTTATAGTATCTTTGAATCAAGGGCTAGTGTTAAAGGTTGATTCAAATTTTGGTTAAGATACTTGCTCCTTATATCTCTATTTTTTATTAGTAAAATATCTTATATTATTAGTTGAGATTTATCTATTAGTTTAGGTTTATTTGTTAGTTGAGATTTATATTAGAGTTAATAGTTAAGGTTAAGTAAATGAGTCCAATATTATTCTAAGGAAGATGAGATAGCTTGTAAATTTGTCGAATATATGCTCCCCTAACATTCTATTCTTGTTTATCATCTTACTGTTAGAAATAAACTTAACATTTAAAATTCTACAACAATTTTAGAGGAGTCATTGAGTAATTAAGACTGACCAGTTTTGGTTGTTATGAAAATTTAATTATATCATTAAAAGGTTTTCCCTATTTGTATTATAGCATTAAGTAACTTTTAAGTTGGTTGGTTTAAAATTATCCAATTGACACTATATGTAGGCATGTAATATTTCATTTTATAAAAGTGAGGCAATAATAAAAGTTTTATTGCAAAAATACTCTTTTCTGTTATTTGTGTAATTGCGTAAGGCTTTGTGAGTTTTTAATTTTTATAACATAGTGGTATTAGAGCCAATAATGACAATAGAAGGAGCCTCCATGTCTTTTCACCATCTATAACTCACCAACTCAACTATGAGAATTATATACTTAGGATGAAGGCCATCTTTGGTTCACAAAGCATATGAAAGATAGTTAATAAGGGTTATATAAAGCCTCAAGATGAGACAAGTTTAATTCAAGTCGGAAAGGAAACCTTAGAGATGCAAAAAAAAAAAAAAAAGAAATATTAGAGTGCACTTACCATTATTTATCAAGGTTTAGATGAAAAAATGTTTGAGAAAATAACTAATGGAATACATCAAAGAAGGTATGAGAAACTCTCCAAAATTTAGTAATGGGAGTTGACAAAGTAAAGAAGATACAATATTAAACTCCAAGCGTTGATTTTGAAACACTCTTAGTGAAGGATGGAGAATCCGTTTCAGAGTACATCATAAGAGTTATAGGAATGATGAATCAAATGAAGACAGTTGATAAGACTATGCAAGATGTTCAGGCTATGAAAAAATATTTTTAAGGCAACATGAAAAAAATGACAATATTAATAAATGAGGTCCAAGAATGAAAAAGGGGTAGACTTATTGAATGAATATGAGTTGTGGCTAATACACGAGGCATAAAAGAAGAATTTTCTATAAGATCCCAAAATCATTAATCACCCCAGTCTAATTCATTATTATGATTTCTCAACTCAAAATTGAATTATGTGGTAGTGGCTATTGAAAAGTCCAAAAATGTGAGCAATCTATCCATAGATGAGCTAAGTTGATCTTTGTTAATTTGTGAAGAAAGGATGAATCATGATAAGAAACATGAAATAATAAAACAAGCCTTATTAGTGAAATTATCCTTAAAGTCCAGAAACAATCATAGGAAAAGGCAATTTGTATGTGGAAGGGGATGTTGTCACGAACAAAGTCATGGACATGTATGAAGCCAAGGGAAAGGAAAAGGTGAACAAGAATCTTTAGTGAAAATTTAACTAACAATTTCCAAAGAAGAGGAAAAGGAAGAGGAGAAGCAATTTTGGGAAAAATAATACAAGAAAAAATGACAAAGTCTAAATTAAATGTTATTTTTGTAGTAAATGTGACCATTATTCTTAGGAGTATTTTTCTAAGAATGTAGATAAAACAAAAGTTTTAGAAGCCAATGAACTATGCTTCAGAGAAAATTTTACTACTTATAATAAAGGATGAACCAAAAGATAAAAAGAGCATATAGTATCTTAATAATGTGGCTAACAAAAGAGCATATAGTATCTTGATAATGTGGCTAACAAAAGAGCATATAGTATCTTGATAATGTGGCTAACAATCATATGATAAGTGATAAAATTAAATTTATTGAGTTAGATAGTAAAGTGACATGAAATTTACACTTTAGTGATAACTCAATAATAGAGATGAAAGGCAAAGGTATGATTTTGTTACAGACATAAAATAGAGGATGATAAGCTTCTCTCTAATATTTACTTTCTGATGATGGTAGTCCCATCAATCTTCCATCTTCTGGTAAAAACTCTTACTTTATTCTTTTCACTAATGATTATAGAAGAAATACATGGGTGAAAATTTTAAAGTACAAGTCTAAAGCTTTTGATGCATTTCAAAATTTTAAAGTTTTGGTTAAAAAAGAAAGTATTTTTGAAATTAAAGCTTTAAGAACAGATAGATAAAAGTGAAGAATTTACTTCTAACGAATTTAAAAGCTTATATGAGTTGTACGAAATTCATCATCTTCTTATAATATATAGATCTCGATAAAAAAAATAGAATAAGAACCGAAAAATCTTAAATATGAGGAGAACAATGTTGAAAAGTAAGATAATATTTAAAGAGCTTTAGGTTTAAATAGTTGCATATGAAGTTTATCTTTTAAATCGTAGTCTTATAAAGAATTTAAAAGATGTCACTCCACAAAAAGCACGGAGCCGAGTAAAGCCTTCCGTATTATACCTACGAGTGTTTACTTCTATTGTATATGTGAATATTCTAGAGTAAGAAAGGTCCAAACTTGAAGATTGAAGTAAGAAAATTGTTTTCATTCGATATGACGAAAACTCAAAAGACTATAAATTGTTCAATCTAAGCAAAGAAAAGATTGTTATTAGTAGAGATGTTGAATTTAATGAAAAAGCATCTTTAAATTGAATTTCTCAAATGGGAGGATCTTATGATTTCTTTCCATATTTTGAAGATGAAGAAGAAAAGAAGGTTGGCCAAGAATTCAAAAATGATTTCTTTCCATTAATCTTACTAATCTCATCATCTTAAACATCATCATCTACATCTTCACCAATAAACGTGGGACCTTAAGGATATCGAAGACATGACAATCTCTATTATAATTTTAACTTGTTTTGTTTACTTACAAATATTGGGCCTTTAAATTTCGAAGATACTAGTAAGAATAAGAAACGTATTTATGTAATGAATAAGGAAATTCAAGTCATTAAAAGGAATGACATGAGAGAATTTATTTCTCTTTCGAGGTCATCATAATATTGGAGTCAAATGGCTGTACAGAATTAAGAAACATGCTAAGGGTAAAGTGGAGAGATATAAAGTAAGGCTGGTTGTCAAAGGACATAAGCAAAAGTAAGGTATTAAATATGAAGAGGTATTTGTCACTGTTACTTGCTTGAAAACAATTCATTTATTAATTTTTATTACAACTCAAAATCATTAGAGGATTCATCAATTAGATGTTGAGTCTGCTTTTCTCAACGATTATTTAGAAGAAGAAGTTTAAATTAAAAAACCAATGGATATGTGGTTGAAGGCCAAGAAGATAAAGTATTAAACTTAAAGAAGATGTTGTATGAACCCAAACAAGTGCTAAGAGTTTGGAATAGCCAAATCAACAATTATTTTCAAGTGAACAATTTTACTAAATGTTTACATGAATATGTTTTTTTATGTTAAAATGATAAAGATGATTTGTTGTTTATTTGTATTTATATGAATGGTCTTATCTTCATAAGCAATAATTCAAAGATGTTTGAAGAGTTTAAAGATTCTATAACCTAAGAGTTTAAGATAAGTGACATGGGATTAATGTCTATTATTTAGGAATTGAGGTAAAGAAAATGGAGGATGTAATTTTTATCACTCAAGAAAGTTATGCAAACTAGATGCTTAAGAAATTTAAGATGTCAGACTATAAATCATTTAACACTCCTTTGGAATATGGAACAAAGCTGACCAACTTTGATGGGTAAGAGGTTGTAGATTTAACTTTGTTATCAACTTTGCTTAAACGTCTTATAGGAAGTCTGAGGTATTTAACTTGTACAAGACTATATATTTTATATTTAGTTAGACTTGTTAATCAATTTTTGAAGACATCTTTTAAAGATCATTTGAAAGCAACCAAGATAATTCTTCGGTACCTCAATGATACAACTGATTATGATATGTTTTACTTATCTTCTAAAAATTTTAGTTTAATAGGGTTTTATGATAGTGATTTTTCTAGAGATCTTAATGATAGAAAAAGTACTAGTAGGGTTTTTTTTTAGGATATAATGTAATCTCTTGGTATTCAAAGAAAAAACCCATGATCACATTCTCTGCGGGTAAATTGGAGTATGTTGTAGATACTTCTTGTGCATGTCATGTTATTTAGTTGAGAAGCTTATTGAAAGAGTTTCATTTAGAGCAAATTGAAGCAATAAAGATCATGATTGACAATAAATATGCTCAAGTCTTAATTAAGAATCAAGTATTTCATGATAGAAGTAAGCATATTGACACGAGGTTTCATTTTGTTTGAGAATGCATTGCTAAGAAAGAGATTACTTTGAAGTTTATGAAATCCCTTGATTAAGTTTCTAATATTTTTATGAAACCTCTTAAATATGCTATTTTCAAAAAATTACAAATGATACTTAAAGTTATACAAAATCAAGTTTAAAGAAGGGTGTTAAAAATAAACTTAATTTTTAGAATTCTACAACAATTTAGAGTAGTTGAGTAGTTAAAATTCAATCAATTAAGTTAATTTAAAATTCTTTTAAAAACTTTAAGTGATTAGATTCAAATGAATCTAATCTTATGTAAGTTAAAGCTACCTAAAGAGAATTATGATGAACTAAAAATAAATTGATTAGTTTTGATTGTTACAAAAAAACATTAATTATGTCATTAAAAGTTTTTTTTCCTTCTATATATTATAGCATTAATAGCTTTAAGTTAGCTTAGAATTCTTCAATTGACACTATAAATAACTATATAATACTGCTCTGTAAAACAATAGCCTATGCGGGTACTAGTCACAGTATGTTCTATGCTCTGCACTAATATTTTTGTTTAATT
>JAOXYD010220641.1:0-19042 GCA_028565735.1 Pinacopodium congolense
CACTCCTTTCTTTCCATTACACTCAATTTCACACTCTCTTTTCTTTACACTCTCATTTTTAATTCTCATATGATCCTCATACACTTGTTAAGGTGTTACTGGTACAAGAGTGATTGATGTTCCCTTTATTGAAAAAGAGTACCAATTTTTGAAGCTATCATGCATCACATGTTGATCAAATTGGCAAGGTTTGCCCAAAAGAATACGACCAGCTTGCATAGGCACCACATCACACAAAACTTCATCATGATATTTGCCAATACTTTCGAAAACTTGCTTGTCCACCTTCACTTCTCCACTATCATTTAACCATTGAAGAGTATATGGCCTAGGTTTCTTAGTGGTAGGCAAATTTAGTTTTGATACCACCACCTCACAAGCTACATTACTATAACTCCATCGCGCCATAGTTGCCTCTCAATCCTCCTTTACATTTGCTATAATCATGGTAATCCTCAGCACGTTTGCTACCTTGAGTGAGTCCTTGCAACTTTTGATGTAAATCCCTATAGTAATGATTGGGAATGAATCTCTTCCTCATTATAGTCTTCATTTTTGCCCATGTATGAAGAAGTTTCTCACGGTTTCTTCTTCTAGCTGAAACAATATGATCCCACAAAATAATTTCATAGTTAGTAAATTCAACAGCTGCTAGCTTAACTTTCTTCTCTTCAGAATAGTTATGATAATTAAAGACCAACTTCACTTTCTTTTCCACTCTAAATAGGCTTCAGGATCATTCTTCCCTTGAAATGATGGAATGTTCATCTTGATGATTCCCAAGTAATAGTCATAGGCATCATGTCTTCCACCAAATCTCCTTCCACATCTATTATTATTAAATCTATAACATAAGTCACCATCATCCAAATCAACATGAAGACATCCCCTCTATTGTCATCTTAACCTTACAAATCAAATTTGGATCATTGTTTCTGATGCGAAAGCACTTTGGGTGAAGTGGGTTCACAATGTCACCCTCCAAAATAAAAGTTTCTAGTCTTACTCTCCTTTTTCTAAGGATTCCTAGATCTGGAAGAAGATATTAAAAACTAGAGACACCTTCATACACAAGTTCAAATTCAAAAATTGGGATTGGGGAGGATGTCTTCCTTTGGTATAACCCCCTAGTACCTAGCTAGCATTCTACAAACCACCTTCTCTAGCCAAATTATTTATGATTATGGGTTGAATAAGCATAGCAAAGTGTCAAGTAATGTCCTCAATAATAGTTGGAATTGACATATCAGTATTCCTTACCTCCCTCGAAGCTCTAGATTGAACTATCTTGAATGGGATGGTAGATCCAAATGCTTTTCAAATAAGGAAGCCTACCGATTTCTTACCCCTCCTATGGGTCCTATTTCCTAGGCTAATTTGGTCTAGTCAACAAACATCCTTCCTAAATATGGTTTTATTCTCTAGTTAGCTCTCAAAGGAAAACTAGCAACAAGGGACAAATTGAGATACACACTATGTCCAAACTTTTGTATTCCATACAAAACTGATGCAGAAAACCATAATTACCTCTTCTTTAATTATGAGTACTCCCATTGTCTTTGGTTAACCTTATGCAACTTTACTCTCAAAATTGGAATCTAGGCTCCCTTCTCTCTACTAGTCAATGGATATCTCAGCTTTCTCAAAGACATTCTACTGATTTAGCCTTACTCAAGATTGTGTTCTCATCTTATGTCTATGTTTTATGGAAGGAGAGGAATGAAAAAACATTTAGGGATAGTTAGACTAGTAGTGTGTATAAACTTCTAATCCCCACTAGCCAGCTAGTGAGAGAGGTCTTTATTTCTCATCATCTAGAGA
Organism: Pinacopodium congolense; assembly: GCA_028565735.1. Lineage (NCBI taxonomy): Eukaryota > Viridiplantae > Streptophyta > Magnoliopsida > Malpighiales > Erythroxylaceae > Pinacopodium > Pinacopodium congolense. The sequence goes on from JAOXYD010220641.1 coordinate 1,822, forward strand.
TTGCTAGTTTTCATTACAATGATATCAAACTTAACTGGAACTTATGAACAGCTAAATTATGTGTGTTGTAGGTCCCTAACTTTTTTTTTTATCTTAAGTGCTCATACAGAAATTGTTCATTCACAGTGAGAGGCACTATTTTAAAGAATATTCTCTCAAAGGAGAGCCTCTAAGAAGAGCCATCTTTTCACCAAAAGTGAACCTATTAAGATCCATAACTCTGAAGACTTTAAAGAGGATGATCAAATTTCAGCTACATCCAGAATTGCAATCACCCAAGAAAGTGTAGAAGCAAAGTTTGATCCCCCTTGATGGGTTGTCTCCAACTAGAATTATTTATTTCTCAATGTTTAGGGTAACTTAGGTACAACTCTACTTCTCATCAGAATGGCTAGATCTCCATCTCTCGGAAGAGGAAGAATTGCAAAATGATGGCTTAAAAGCCTAAAAGGAAACAGTTCAAAACTCCTGTATATAGGTCGGCTAAGGAAAAGGCTAAAATGAAAGCGCGGGTCAAGTTCTAATAAGTAGAAGGCAATGGGATTAATTTTTTTGAACCTTTGGCCACTTTTGATATGTTTGGTATAAACTGCTTGGATTGAATAAGAGGGAACTGAATATGCCAAGTCCAAATCCTACTTTTAGGCCTTAGGTTTCTGAGCTTGTGTTTTGGCTTTTAGTTAATATTTTGATTGTTGTTTTGGCTTTTGCTTCCTATCTCTTTTTCCTTTAAGGTATTCAATTTTTTATGTTTTTCAACTCTCTATAGACTCCCTGATTTTCTTTTAATTTATCTTTCTTTATTAACAAAAAAGAAAATTAGATTTCTCCTAGATATTACATCTACTATGATGTTTTCCTTTCCATGTTTATATGTGATCACATATAGAAATTTCTCTATAAATCATACCCACTTCGGATGCCTTTTGCTAAGTTTGTGTTAAGCCTTTATGTATTTCAGTGATTTATGATCAATATGGATAAAAAGTCTTTCGACCATAAATAATGCTACCAAGCTTTTAATACCTTAACCAATGCATACATTTCCTTATCATAATTAGGGTATTTTAAACCTACCCCGTTAAGTTTCTCACTAAATATGCAATTAGTTTTCTATCCACATCAAGACAACCCTTATTCCAACACCACTCGCACCACACTCAATTTCAAAAGTGTTGGCAAAGTTAGGTAAAGGTAGGATATGTGCTATACTAAGTTTCTCATTCAACAAGTTAAATCCTACATTCTTTTTAAGTATCTATGTTAATGGTGTAGCAACTGCGGTAAAATCCTTCATAAAGATTCTATAAAAACTAGTAAACCCATGAAAATTCCTAGCATCACTAACTATCTTAGGCATCGATCATTCCGTAATTGCCAATGCCTTTTCTTCATCTAATTGTATACCTTTTGTATTCACCATTTAACCCAAAACATAACTTGTTTAATGCAAAAAGTACATCTTTTCAAATTGACATATAATTTCTCTTGTCTAAGCCCATATAACTCTTTATTAAGATGTTTACCATGCTAATCAAATGTTTTGTTATAGATTAGAATATATTAATGGAAAAGTCCATTAAAAGAAAAGATATAATATTAATGGAAAAGTATTTATGGGAAGCACGACTAGCCCTAAAATAAGAGGACAACCTACTCTAGAAACAAAAAAAAGGCCATAACAGATAGCCTAAAACTAATAGAGGGTCATGACTTCAAGACCTAAAAAAGGCAATGCATTAACCAGGCTATACAACAAGAGACAAAACAAAGGAAGCCGGTCTATACAGGTAGAAAATATCTTTGCCACCAAAATAGGCTAGTCAAATTTGACATTAGAAACTTGAGCAATCACATTCTACTCCATATTATTTAGAGACATTGAATTTTCCTTAACTAATGGGATACCAAAACCTGTCAAATGTATTTATTGGATTCTGACTGTACCAGGGGGCTTTTAGATCTCTTTGTAACTCTTTCTTTTGGAGTTTTGTAGATAAGGGACTTGTGGCATTTCCTTGGGTTTGTGGGGGTTCCATCTTACATCTCATTCCTTTCCCTACTGAGCCTAGCCCTAGAACTTGGTAGAGCTATATTAGGGAGGGACTAGGGGTTTACACCCTTCTATTTCCCTAATCTTAAGGGGCTGCTTATTAGAGAAATGATTTGGAGAGGGGACAATATGTGTTCCATTCAAAGGTCCTTCTGAGGATGTCCTTCGAACTGCTAAAATGAGTTTACAATGCCATGTTTTTTTAATTCTCTAGAGTCATAAATTTGAAAGGGCTCGATTCTGGTGTTTTTTATAGGTCTCTTAGTAGCTTTACTCTTGGAGTAAATTCTCTTTAAGAGGGCTTCCCACCTAGTCAAAGTGGAAGAGTCCTCTAGCATATCTAAAGAGGAGACCAATTCTATAGAGATACCTAGGAAAAGGACCCGAACCTGGAAAGCAGAAACTCATTAGAAAATTAAAGGTTCCAATTGGATTTGATGGAACAGTTCTAAAATCTAAGGACTTTAGGAGTTATGGAAGCAAAGATCTCCCTACTAAATTAACCATGGAAGCACGTAGGAGATGGATAGGGGTGGCCTTATTCTTGAAGATTATGTCGTTCCTATCCTTCACACCATATAGGTGGCCACATGGAGAGATATTTTCAGTAAGACCCCTTCTAATAATTTACCTCTAGAGTGCAAGAGTAACCAGAGGTTCGTTGTACTAAGGGAAGAGGGAGGCCAAGTAAGGTGATTAAGATGAATCACATGATTCTAAAGATGGCGAGAGAATGCATAGTAAAAGAATAAATGATTATGGCTTTTAGCATCAAACATACAAAGAATGCAAAAGTTTGGACAATAATCATATCTCATCCTATCTCTGGTAGCCAATTTCCCTTTAAAAGCTAACTCAAGAATGAAGTTGTGTCGAAGTAACACAGCAGAGCACCACACCAGCTTATTCCACCTAAGGGATACAATAGGGGAGGCTAGGAGTTGGGAAGGCTTCTCTATGGGAAAAAGTTTTAGATCTACCCTCCAACTCTAGTATATCAGGTCTTTTATTAAGTAGGAAATAAGGAATGGTCATTTTGTTAAGCATAATGACATCATGGGAGTTTGTAAGGGACCAACTCATTCTATTACTTTGGATTAAGCTAGTAACTTTATAGTGCTCACTGAGGCTATAATCATATATAATCCTATTAGAGAAAGATTTAGTAAGAATGCCAATAAGATGAAGAATTAATAACATCTAGGGTGGAAAAGCAAAGAGTGAGAATGGTGAGGTGATTGAGAATGAATACTCTTCTCTATTAGGGTTTCCGTCCCTTTCTCATTTCTTCTTCCCTCTATCTAGCTAGCCTTTCGTAGTATAGATCCTTCTCTGTATCCCATCCCATAGGTTACTAGCACCTATCTTTAGGTTGCTTGGCAAGCCCCACATTAATTTATCCTTTTTTTTCCTTCGTGTCTCTCTGAAACCCTAATCCGAAAATGTCCCATCCTTCGTCCTCGCAATTGAACCCCAATCCCTCGTCCTCGTCCTCTACTCCCCCAACCCAAGATCCTCTTTCTTCTATCCCCACAAAACTCCCTTTTAATCACCCCTTAATCCTCAATTGGGTTCTCCCTTGCCTTAGGAGATCAATTCCATCACCCAGATTCCTCCTCCATTGTCTAGGCCTTGACCGTCTCCCAAAGAGGTTGTCCTCTCTCCTCCTTCCTAGACTCCTCTAGTGGCAGCCCCACCTTTGAAATACTAAAAGATGGTTGTGGCCGATGACAGCCTCTAGATTAACAAAACTGGGTTGTGTTTCATCCCTCCCACCATCGTTGGTGAAAAATTCATGTCGACCCTTCTCTTAAGATAGTAGAAAAGGGTTCGGCATGGCTTAAGAACTATCTTATTAGTTTCTTTTTAGGCAAGCACTTATAACTAAAAAGCTGGATAGGATTATAGTCAACTCCCCGGCTTCTTAAGTTCCCAATCTCTTGTGCCCTTTTGGCTCCCCCTTTTGTTTTATGACCATAGCCCAGTGACTCTTTCTTTCCTTGCTTCCTATAAGCTAGCTTCCCCCTTCAAGTTCTTCAATTTCTTAACCCAGCTCACTTCCTTCACCCCCTTTGTTCTTTCATGTTGGAACACCCTGTCTTTGGTACACCCATGTATAGAGTGGTTCAAAAACTTAAGATTGTCAAAGCCTTTCTCAAATATTTGAATAGAAGGGAAGTCATTCTCAAAATTCTCTCAACATAGAAAACATCTCTCCTTTCCTTACCCCTTCATCCATTAGATCAAAGAATGTATTTCCACTTCTGTGACTATCCTTGTCAATGGAGAACCTACCCAATTCTTTAAACCTTCTTATTGATAGAGATCAAGCATCACAAATGGTTTCAGGTAAGACAGAAGGATTGGGACTTGTTGGAGGGGTTGGGAAGTATGGAGAAACACTTTAAAAAGCTCAATAAAGTGATATTAGGGAAAATATTCATTGGAGAATCTTGGAGGTCCAATGACAAGATTGCAGACTATGTGTGCTAAAGAGGCTCTTAACAATATGATGGTAGATCTAAATGCAAGAGAAGAAACTAAAACACTTGGGAACACGTCACTAAGGTTTATAATGATGATTGAAGGCTTGGAGTAATGTGTTGGACTTGTTGAAGAAGGCTAGACCTGATGCACAACTTGAAACAATTCCTTTGTTACAATTAGGCTGTTTTGAGCATCTTTAGGCCAACTGATTGGGCTTCTTATGTTCTTTATTTAGAACTTTTAGTTATGCTATTTAGGACTTAAATAAGTAGATTCTGACCTTAAATAAGCCTAGTTATGTTTGTGGGTTTGTTTAGGCCTAATTAGATTGTTTTAAGATTATTTATTAGGAAGTTTGTTCTCTTAGACTAGGATGAACCAAAACCAAATTCCTAACCTTATGAATTTTGTCCGAGTCATCAGGGTTAGTATATAAACTCCTTATTTTAGGTAATGTGGAATATTTAATTCATTGAACATTCATCCTTACTAATTTTAGTGGGTATGGTAGAAATACCTTATGAGTCGTTATTTCAATCTTGCACAAAATTGAATGATTCTTGGATCATGGATTCTTGATTTGTGCTTCTTCTAATTAAAGGTAAAGAGCTTATCAGTTTTTGGTATTAGAGACATCTCTATTACTGAGGTTTGAATTAATTTGTGTCCTTTCTTTCTGTTCAATTTTGTGCCTTTTAAAATTTCTTGAGTTTTCTTGATTCTTTTTGGAATCTTGAATATGTTTTCTTGAATCTTTAAGTTTTCCGTTTTCTTTTTGATATTCCATCTTTTTCTTGTGTTTTTTTGTCTATTTCTTTCAATTCTTTTATTGGATAAATTCAATCTTTATCATCTTAATCTTCTTGATCTTTGCTGATTCTAAAAATGTGCATTCAAAGAATTGAGTTTAGCTTTTTCTTTTGAGTTCTTATTAAATCTTTTTAATCCGGCAATTCTTACTCTAAATCTTGTTCTTGATTTTGGTTTTCTTTAAGTTTCTTGTTGTTTAAAAGTTAAAAAAGTGAAAAAAAAGCGTTTAGAAAAAAAGAAAATAAAAAAAGAAGAGAAAAGAAAAGAGATGGACAAAAAAGGACCTAATTAGATAGTTATCCATGTGTTTACAAATTCCTAAATCTTTAAATATTTGAGCTTTCAATTTAGGTAGAGAAGAAGAACTCCATAAAAGAACTCCTAAACCTATTGAAACTTATCTATATTTGTATTATTCCATCTGGGAAATTACATCTTTTCCAATTTGAACCGTTTCTTGCATCCTTTTATGATCTAAATAGGTCAATTACAGTGTTTTCCAATCAAAACATGTTTCTTTCATCCTTTTTTATCTAAAAACATCAATTGCATCTTAATTTGATCTAAAAATGTCAATTGCATCCTTCTTGATCCAAAAACGTCAACTACATCCTTTCTTGATTACAAGTTGATTGCAACCTTTGTTTATCTAAAACGTCACTTACAATCTTTCTTTGATATAACACATAAATCACATTCTATTTGTTGTGATTAAAACTGTGGGGGTTCCTATAGTCTCCAGAAATCCAATTTGCTAACTTTGTCTTTTTTTTTTCTTTGGCCTCTTTATTGTGTTTTCTTATTTTATTTGCATCATTTTGCCTCTTAGGAGTTGTAATTTAAGGGGTATAGGTTGGAACTAACTCGTCTTAGAAGAAAATTTTAGTCTGAAAAGAACTCCTTGAGTAAGGACATTACGAAGTGAATTGTGAGTGATTTAGAGAGCAAACAAGTGATGGAGAGACTATTCTCTACTAACTTTTTTCTTTCAGGTTCTAAATCATGTTTCAAAACTAGAAACTCATCATCATATAGTAAGGATAAAGACGTGGTTGAAGGTGGAGAGTGGGAGATTAATCCATTGGTAGTAAAATCACAACAACAAACCTTTGAGAGGATGTTTAGGCAAATTGATAACATAAAGGAAAAGTTGGCAAAAATGTCTTTGAATTTTAATTCTTAATCCAACTCAAGGGAGAGAACACATGAACCTAGAAACAAGAATTATGATTTTGAGGATGAATAGGACTAGCTTAGCACCTTTGAAGAAGTTGGGAATTACAGAGGGAGTAGAGGTGGTCAATGTAGAGGTATGGGTAGAAACATTGGAGGAAGAGTTGGGTATGGATGAGATGGGAGTAGAAGCTAGAGTGGATAGTAATATAAGTAGTATTAAGATGAAAAATACCTACCTTTGTTGGAAAGATGGATCCGGATGTATATCTATAGTGGGAACATAAGGTTGAGTTACTATTTGAGTGCTATAATTTTTCTAGTGAGAAGAAGGTTAAATTGGCAGCATCTGAATTTAGTGATTATGTGGCTACTTGGTGGGATAAACAAATTGTATCTAGGAGGAGAAATTGAGAACTATGAATTAGCTCTTGGGAGGAGTTAAAAATTATAATTCGAAGGAGATTTGTATCGAGCTCATATTATAGATAGCTCTACCAAAGACTACAGAATATTACCCAAGGAAATACAAACTCTGGAGGAATACTACAAGGAGATGGAGGTGGCAATGGCATTAGCAAATATAGAGGAAGATCAAGAAGCTATAATGACTCGATTTGTTTATGGTCTCAAAACTAAAATTACTATTGTAGTGGAGCTACATCAATATGTGGAGTTAGAAGATGCTATACACATGGCTATAAAAGTTGAAAGACAACTTAAAAGAAATATCCTAACTATGTAAGTGTTTTTAGTGTAGTAACTATGTCTTGGAGACAACAGTGTAGTAACAAGGAAGATAAAGCTCCAAATAGCATGTTTGAAATTCCTAAGCCTAAAATAGCATAAGGAGAAAAAGGCAAGGTTGAATCCTCTTCAAATTCAAGGAGTAGAGAGGTTAAGTGCTTTCAATGTATAGGAAGAGGTCACATTGCATTTCAATTCCCAAACAAGGGGGTAATGACAATTAAAAATTGGGAGTATGTGTCTAAAATGGAAGAAGAGAGATATATTGACATGCCTAAATTGGAAGATATTGAACAAAGAGAAGATGAGGTTGAGATAGAGGAACCATTGGAGGGGGAGATCTTTGGTTGTTAGAAGAGCCTTAAGCATTCATATTAGAGAAGATGATGATGATGTGGACCAACAAAGAGAGAATCTTTTCCACATAAAATGTGTTATAAACGATAGGATTTGCAATCTTATTATTAATGGAGGGAGCTGTGTGAATGTGGCACATATTGAGTTGGTTTAAAATTGAGAATAACAACTATCAAACATCCTACACCTTACAATCTGCAATAGCTTAACAAATTGGGCAAGGTAAAGGTGTCTAGGCAAGTGTTACTTGCATTCAAAATTGGGAGATACAAGATTGAGGTTTTGTGTGATGTGGTGCCTTTGCAAGCTGGACATATATTGTTAGGGTGTACATGGAAATTTGATCAGCGAGCAATCCATGATTGGTACAAGAATCGGTATTCATTCACCATAGATAGTGTGAAATACACTCTTGCTCCTCTTTCACCAAAGCAAGTTTATAAAGATCAATTGAAAATTCATAAAAGGGAATGAGCGAGGTTGAGTGAAAACAGTGGTAAGAAACGAGTGCAAACACCTAGGAAAACATCAACCACAATGGGAAACACTTATTTTTGGAGATAAACATGAGGGGAAAGGAGTGAACATGATTGCAAGAGTGGTGGGTGTTAGAGATGCATTCTTGGCCAAATGCTATATGTTACTTTTATGTATAAAGACCTTATTTATCACATGAGTACTTTTTTAACCATGATTTGCGAAGTGCAATTATTTCTGTTTTACAAGCTTATGATGATCTATTATAAGAAGATATGCCCAGAGGATTACCACCTAAATGTGGAATAGAGCATCAAATTGATATTATACCAGGTGAATAATTACCAAATCGACCCGCATATAGAACAAACCACAGGAGACCAAAGAAATTCACAGGCAAGTGAAGGAATTACTAGAAAAACACTATGTACATGAAAGCCTCAGTCTATGTTTAGTTCTAGTCCTATTAGTGCCAAAGAAAGATGGATCATGACATATGTTTGTGGACTGCCATGCAATCAACAAAATCAGTATAAAGTATCGTTACCCTATCCCTATATTAGATGATATGCTTGATTAGTTGTATAGTTCATGTTTGTTTTCCAAAATTGATTTGAAATCTAATTACAATCAAATTAGAATTATATAAGGAGATGAATGGAAAATAGTATTTAAAACTAAATATGGATTGTATGAATAGGTGGCAATGCCTTCTGGTTTAACAAATGCACCTAACACTTTTATGAGACTTATGAATCATGTATTGTGTGAATTTCTTAGAAAATTTGTTGTTGTTTACTTTGATAATATTCTAGTCTATGCAAATCACTTGATGTGCATGTAGAACATCTGAATAAAGTGTTGCATGTGCTTACATAAGAGAAATTACATGTTAATTTGAAAAGAAAAAAAAGTGTTTTTTTGAACTAAACATGTTTTGTTTTTAGATTATGTGGTGAGTGTAAAGGGTATGTAAGTAGATGAAGAAAAGGTACGGGCAATTAAGGAATGACCTAACCCTAGGAAAATTAGTGATGTAAGGATTTTTCATGAGTAGTTTCTATAGTTGGTTTGTAAATGCTTTTAGTTCAATTGCTACACCATTCACTGAGATAGTTAAAAATAGTGTAGGATTTAAATGGGGGAATGAACAAGAGAGGGCATTTAACTTATTGAAAGAGAATCTTAGTACAACACTTATCTTAGCTTTACCTAACAAGGCTTTAAAATTGAGTGTGATGCTAGTGGGGTTAGAATAGGAGTTGTCTTGATGCAAGATAGAAAACTAATTGCATAATTTAGTGAAAAACTTAGTGGGGCGGCCTTAAACTACCCAACTTATGATAAGTAAGTATTAAAAACTTGGCAACACTACTTGTAGCCAATAGAGTTTGTTATCCCTACTTATCATGAATCATTAAAATACATAAAGGGTCAACACAAACTTAGCAAAAGACATGCAAAGTGGGTAGGATTCATAAAGACATTTTCATATATGATCAACTATAAACAGGGAAAGGAAAACATCGTAGTAGATGCATTATCTAAAATACATGCATTATTAAGCATGTTAAATGCTAGCTTATTAGGATTTGAACATATTAAGGATATGTATAATTTATGATCATGATTTTGGTAATGTATTTAAGGCATGTGAGAAATTTGCATTTGGGAAGTTCTTTAGGCATGAAGGATATTTGGTTAGAGAGTAGGTTATGCATTCCCTAATGTTCCTTAAGCAAGTTAGTAGTTAAAGAATCACATGGAGGAGGTCTAATGGCTCATTTTGGTATTGAAAAGACTCTTGAAATTTTGAATGAACACTTCTTGCAACACATGAGGAGAGATATAGAAAGAGTGGAGATGTGTGGAGTGCAATGGGTTGTATAAACCACTACCTATACATAATGAACCAAGGGTAGACATCTCCATGGACTTTGTTTTAGGCTTACCTAGGTCTAGCAAAGGTCATGATTTAGTTTTTATAGTTGTTGATAGGTTCTCTAAAATGACACATTTCATTGCATCTCATTGAACTAATGATACATCATGAACATTGTTGAATTATTCTTTCCTAAAAGTGTTTGCTTGCATGGAGTTCTAAAAACTATTGTTTCCTATCGTGATGAAAAATTTTTGAGTTATTTTTGGAAGAATTTTGGGGTAAGTTAGGAACTAAACTTTTGTTTTCTATTACTTGTCATCCATAAAATGGTCAAATTGAAGTGTTAAATAAACTCTAGCTTCTTTGTTACATGCTATAGTTGGAAGAAACTTAAAAACATAGGAAGAATCCTTATCATTCATTGAATTTGCTTACAATCAAACCATACACAGTACTAGTTTTTCACCATTTGAAATCATTTATGGCTTTAATCCTTTGTCTCCATTAGTTCTTGTTTACCATTAGGTGAAAGACACAAAATGGATGGAAAGACAAAACCTGAGTTGTGAAAAAGCTTCATAAAAAGGTGAGGCAGAATAAAATAAAGATGTAACAATATGAAAAGAAAGAAAAAAAGGGTCAAAAGCAAGTAATATTCAAACTTGGTGATTAGGTTTAGGTACACTTTAGAAAAGGAAAGGTTTCAATGCAAACAAAAATCTAAGTTGTAGCTTCGTGCAGTGGACCCTTTCAAGTGGTCAAAAGGATCAATGAGAATGCATACAAGATTGATTTTCCAGGTGAATATAGCATTTATACTACTTTTAATGTTGTTGATTTATCTCCTTTTGACTTTGCAGATGAAGAAGCTAATTTGAGGACAAATCCTTTTGAGGAGAGGGGGAATGATAGAGGTCAAGCATCATAAATGGCTTAAGGCAAGACAGAAGGATTATAACATGTTGGATAGCAAGGAGAAACAATTAAACAAGCTCAACAAAGTGATATTATAGAAAAAGATCCATTGGAGAATCTTAGAGATCCAATGACAAGGTTGTAGGCTAAGCGTGCTAAAGAGGCTCTTAAAAATTTGGTGGTGAATCTATATGCAAGAGAAGAAGCTAAAACACTTGGGAACACGTCACTAAGGTTTATAATGATGATTCAAGTCGTGGAGCAATGTGTTGGACTTGTTGAAGAAGGTTGGACTTGATGCACAACTTGAAACAACTCATCTTTAGGCCAACTACTTAGGCTTCTTATTTTATTTATTGTGAAATTTTAGTTATGCTATTCAGGACTTAAATAAGTGGATTCTAGCCTTAAATAAGCCTAGTTACATTTTTGGGTTTCTTTGGGCCTAATCAAATTGTATTAAGATTATTTGTTAGGAATTTTGTTCTCTTAAACTAGGATAGGCCAAAACCTAATTCCTATCCTTATGAATTTCGTCCAGGTCATTACGGTAAGTATATAAACCCCTTATTTTGTGTAATGTGGCAGATTTCATTCATTCATTCAAGAAACAAATTGAGTGTTCAATTGCATTACTTTAGAGAAATCCTTTCTTAGTGTTATTTAAAGACTTGGTTTTCATTCAAGCAAGTGCTTGGGAAGATTAAACCCATTCTTTATCACCCCCAATCCTTCCTAATTTTTGTAGGTGTGGAGGAAATAGCTTCTAAGTTGTTATTTCAATTTTTCGCAATATTGAACGATTTTTGGATCTTCGATTCTTCATTTTTGCTTCTTCCAATTAGAGGTGAAGAGTTTATCACTTGTGGACTAAGGCAAGAAGATCCATTATCTCCTTACTTGTTTATTATTTGTATGGAAGCCTTTAACCAAATCATCAATTTCCATAATTCCTCTCATTCCAACTTCTCTTACGATTGGAAATGTGATAAGCTCAAACTCTATTACCTTTGCTTTGCCGATGATCTTCTCCTTTTTTATGGAGCTGACTCTCCTTCTATTCATACTCTCCTTCAAGCCCTAACTATTTTCTACTTCTTATTTGGGCAATCCATAACCTTCTCAAAAGTCAAGCTTTTATTTCTCTTTCTTCTCCTAAGCTCAAAGCCTTAGTCTATAGGCTGTTGGGCTTCTCCATAGGCTCTCTCCTTGTCAAATAATTAGGGTTCATCCTTATTTCCTCCAAGTTCAGAAAAGAAAATTGCTCTCATCTTTTAGACAAAATTGAACATAGAATTTCCTCATAGACCAACAAATCCTTATCCTTTTCAGGTCATCTGCAACTGGTCAATTTTGTCCTCAATCCATGTTTATTGGTCTTCCCTTTTCCTTTTACCAGCTGGGGTTATTAAAGATGTTGAAAATGTGCAGAATTTTCTTTGGACAGGCACCTCCACCCTTGGCGATCATTCCAAAGTTAAATGGGAGGAAGTCTACCAACCTAAATCTAAGGGAGGCTTAGGCATCAAGCTTCTAAAACCCTATAACAAAGTCCTTTTAGTTAAGAGGATTTGGCTTCTTTTCTTAGATGCTGAAGCCCTCTAGGTAAAGTGGATCCATAGTATCATCTACAAAACAAAAGCTTCTAGTCTTACTCCTCATCCTATAAGGACTCATAGAGCTGGAAAAAGATCTTGAAAACTAAAGACACTTTCATCTAGAAGTTTAGATTTCAAATTGGGAATGGTGCAAATGTGTTTCTTTGTTCTGACCTCTGGCAACTTGTTGGATTTCTTCAAAACACCTTCTCCCATAGTATTATATATGATTTTGGGATGAACAACTATAGTAAAGTTGCCAATATTGTTCATAATAATAGTTAGAGCTAGCTACTAATAAACTCTCCTGAGCTTGTGGAGCTTAACAGGATCTCCATTCCCTAGCTCCTCATCAACTTGCAAAAAGACGGCCTTGAATGGTATGACATAAGTAAAATCTTCTCCAACAAGGAATCCTACCAATTTCTTATCCCTCCCTCTAGTTCCCTACTCTAGGCTAAATTGGTGTGGTCTGCCTAGATTCTCCCCAGACATGGTTTTACCCTCTGGTTAGCCTTCAAAGGTAAACTTGTAACCAAAGACAAATTGCGGTACACACATTATCCCAATTACTGTATCCTTTGCAAATTTGATGGATAGTCCCATGATCATCTCTTCTTTAATTATAAGTATTCTAAAAATTTATGGACCAAGCTCATACACCTTTGCTGCAAATCTTGGAACCTTGGGTCTTTTCTCTTTACTGGGCACTAGCTACTTCAGCTTACTAAAAGCAAATTTGCTGATTCTTTCTTATTAAGAATTGTGTTTTCTTCTTGAGTTTATTCCCTTTGGAAGGAAAGAAATGACATAATATTTAGGGATAAGCAAAATAGTTCGTGTATCTTTATCTCTACTTGTTAGCTTGTAAGAGAGATTTTTTCTCTCTACTTACCTTGAGACTACAAGATTTAATAACAATGGAATCAAGATTAACTGGAATCTTTAAGACACTAACTATTATATGTTGCAGGTCCTGTGCTAGTTTCCTCCTTTTTAGGTATGGCCCCCAATGCCATCCTATCTAGAAGAGGAGCCTTACCACGTCGAATTTTCTCTTGTAAAAGACCTTCCAAAAAGCATCCACTGCCTACCAGAAGTGAACCAATTCAAATTTGAGACTCTAATAACCTTGAAAAAGAAGACATTGGTTCTGCCTCCTCCCGACCTGTTCCTCCCTTCAGTATTGGCCAAGAATCCATTCAGTTACTAAGCAGTTTAACTCTAGCCTAAGCTACTATGGTTTTTTATTCTCAAAAAAGAAAGACTCACAAAAGGGAAGCTTTTAAAGCCCAATGGAAAAGAGCAAAAACTCCAATCTACAAGTCAGCCAAGGAAAAGGCGAAACTAAAAGTCACGAGTAAAAAAGAACTAGCAAAGGAGAAGGAGATAGGTTTTTTAAGCCATTAGCAGCTTTTGACAAATTTAAAAACCCCCCTATTTTGAAAAAGACGATGGTTATAGCCCTGATGCTAGAACGTAGCAAATCCTTGATATTGGATAGTTAGCTTATTTTTAGACTTGGCCTTGCTTCTGTTGTGTTTGATCATGTCTTAAAGGCTGATGGTTTTTCTTCTCCTTTATCTTTCTATTGCTTTGGTGTCTAGCGGATGTTGCAGTCCTCTATTTGTTCTAGAACTTTCTTGCTTAGTGATTGTACAAACATTTTTTATTATAAAAAAAAATAATGACAATAGGATGCCAAGGGTTTGTCTAAAGGAACACCCTTTCCCTATTATCAATTTTAAATCTAAACTTCTAGATGAAAGTGTCCCTCATTTTTAAAATTTTCTTCTAGCTTCAAAAATCCTTATAAGTAGGCCTAAAAGCTTCTCCCTTTTAGAATCACTTTATGAATCCATTAAACCTAAAGAGCTTCTTCATATAAAAAAAAAAGAATCCAAATTCTCTTAGCTAACATAACATTATTCTATTATTGTAGTAGCTTAATCCCTATACCTCCTTCAGTAGTAGGCTTACACACTTCTTTCCACCTAACTTTAGAGTGATGATTCTAACTGGTGAAGCAGTTTAGAGGAAATTCCTTAACTTCCTTTCTACCTCCTTTATGACATTTGCAGGAAGAACGAATAAGGAGGACCAATATACATGGAAGGTATTAAGGATAGAGTTTACAAGTTGTAGATAACCTATAAAAAAGAGGGTTTTTGGTAGTCCAAGAAGAGATTCTATTTTCAATCTTATTCGAAGAACAGAATACAGGGCACTGCTTCAAACAAGGCATGAACTGAGGAGGAATTAGCTTTATAGAACAAGAGTAGGTCATTAGCAAAGGAGAGATGGTTGAGTTTGATGGGCCCACAATTCCAATGGAAAGAGAACTTGGAGTTCATAGAGATATGAAAGTGAATCCATACACATTATGAACAGATAAGGAGATAAAGGGTCATCTTGTGTTAAGGTTACTTTTAGTTCTGAAGAAGGGGGTGGGATCTCCATTGACAAGGATCACAATAGAGGGGCTTGGGATACATTCTAGAATCCACTTAATGAAAGGGATAGGGAATGCCATGACTTAAAGGGTCTTCATTACAAAGTTTAATTGGAAGGTGGTCTTGCTTGAATGTACATCTTGAGTGGTCATTATCTAAGTGGTAATTGCAGAGAATTTCTTAAGCTAACAGAAGACTATCACCTATCCTCCTCCCATGAATAAAATTACTCTAATTTGGACTAATAATATTAGGAAGAACCAATTTGAATCTATCAGTGAAGAGCTTAGCTATGACTTTGTAAAGGAAATTGCAACACGAAATAGGGAAAAAGTTAGAGGAAGATGTGGGGTGAGAACTTTTAAGGAAAAGAGTCATAAAGGTGGTATTAATCTCTTTTAGTAGTTTTCCATGCTAAAAGAAATATTGGATAGCCTTTGTCAAGGCCTCTCCTAAGATGGTATGTCTAGTGTCCACTAAACCCATCAGGGCTAAGTGCTTTTGACGCTTTTAAGTTGAAAATAGCATTTTAATTTTTAAAGCAGAGAAGGGGAGGAAAGGGAGGAAGTTGCAAGTTGGGATAGCTTGCACTTGATAGAGCTATTTGGGATGCTAAGGCTTAGATGGTAATGTAGATCAATCCCTATGGTATCTTTGAAAAAATTATTGAATAGGAGTTTAAGCTCATTAGGGTTAGAAATAGGACTTTGGTTGGGGCCAATTAGGGAGGAAATGGTGTTTTTATTACGTCTTAAAAGGAGAGTTTTATGAAAGAATTTGGTATTCCTATTTTAGCTGGTTGATTTTTGATTTTTGTATATAAAAGGATTCTTGCGGGCTTAGAGTAGAAAGATAACCTTTTAAGGCCTAAGATTCAGCAAGTTTTAAGGCAAAAGTAGGGGAACTAGAGATGAGGGAGTGTTGAATGGCGTCTAAATGATCTTGACTCTAAGGTCAACATCTTTGATATCTTCCTTGTTCAATCTCTTAAGAACAAATCTAACAATCTTAAGTTTTTGAACTACCTAGTATATAGGGGTACCAAAGATAGGGGTTAGCCAAGTAGACAGGATGGTAGGAGAAAATGATAGAAGCTAGGTAAAAAAGTTGAAGAATCTAAAAGGGGAGGATTTTCTAGGAGTGAAGGAGAAGGAGAGGGAAATGGGACAATTATTAGAGATAGTTGGGGTTTCAAAGTGGGCTACAGTATAAGGAATGGAAGACAAACACTGAGGATTAAAAAGGAGCTTATCAAGAAAGGCGGGTCTTATTTGTTAGGCCAAGTATGTAGGAATCAAGTATACTAGAGATTACTAAAATTACAAAAGAAGAGGTAGGCTTTGAGATTGCTGATGCCTTTATAATTTCACAAAGAAAGGTTAGTGGTTTCAAAGTGGAAGAGAATGGAATTAATCTATATAGCCCACACCCCACTTGCACCCCTACAATGAACTAAAGAAGGATCTTTCAAATCGAGTGGTAGGTCCTTCTAGTTGTCAAAGCATTTAAGGCCTAAATCCTCGAAAAAGAGAACTTGCACCCCTCCTTACAGGACTTCCAAAGAGCGAGCTACCAAGAAGGCCAAAAAGGACCTTCAGTCCCCTGGTCTAGCAGATCCAGTTGGTCTTGGATTCTCCATACCCTTGGCTGCTTTTGTTTGCTTCGGGATGCCTTTAAGAATCCAGCATTGAGACTCTCCTTTTCTTCAGGCCTACTTGATTCGATTTGGCATATTTGCTTTCTTTGTAGGCCTTTTGGTTCTGGTTTCTTACTATTGGTTATCTGTGTAACTAGGTTTCCGTGTGCTTTGGTTAGCTAGTTTGGTTGTTCTATTTAATTTTTCTTAAACAGACCTTTCTCATTTGTTTAATCAGTTATGGTTTTGTTTTAAAAAAAGAAATGGAGCAGCTAGTCAGAGGAAAAGAGCAGTTGGTAGGAAGTAATGGTTGGGATCTAAAAACAAATAATACGTACATTTTTTATAACATTGAGGTTATGGAAGAAAGAATAACAAAAGTTTATCGAATAGGCAAGGGACTAAATACCACTAAGAGTCCTGATTATGGACTCAAGGAATTAGACAAAAGTCAAATTGGAGTCATGGATAAAATTTTTTAAGTCCTTGGACTTTACTAGGGCAATTGATGCCTCGAATATTTTTTTGGGTAAAAAAATGAATTAAATTAAATAGAAAAAGTATAAAAAAATATAAAAAATATGTTTAGAACAAATGAATTTCACAAAATTTTGTAGAATTTATTTGTAA
>JAOXYD010220660.1:0-19041 GCA_028565735.1 Pinacopodium congolense
AATTGGAATTCTGGTTAAATGACATTAATTAAGGATTTATGCATATGATTGATCACCTTAGGTATAATTTCTAGTTCAATTGCTAGGAATAAGCTTATGATACGTAATAGTCCTAGTGATTTCCACATGTAGCAAAAGGTTAATTGGTTTTATCAGTGAAATTAACTAATTAATTCCAATTCTCTAAGTTACACAATTCGAGCTTATAAGATTGTGGCTTAGGTTAGTCATTCCCTAGTATTTAAAGCTACTGCACCATTAAATCTAGAGAGCTTGTTCTAGGTTGTCACATAGTTAGGGATACTTTTACAGTATGTTGGATTTATCTAAAATTAGAGGAATTTAGGATTCAAGAGCTTGTTTGGATTTATTAGTTAAGATCTTAGACTAATCACAATTTATATATTTTGATGACCAGTTATAGATCTTGCATTCTAGAAATATCTTCCACCCCACCTTTTGCATTTATTATTTGTTTCCTATCTTTTGCTTTGTATTCATTATTTGTCTTTCTATTTGGTTTAATTGTCTTTGCATTCAGGAGTTTTTTTATTTTCTTTTAGCGTAACCTTAGGAATAGCTTTGAAATAGTACTAGCTGTCTGTGGGATCGACTCTGACTTGCCCTACTACATAGTTAATTTGGTAGTTAGGTATTTTATTATTTGGTGAGCTTGCGACAGCTATATCAGCAAGATTTTATTCTCATACTACATAAAGGATGTAATCTCTATATTCATGTTTCCAACCTTAGCTAGAGAGAAAAAAATTTACAAGGAATAATTTCATTAATTCATCCAAAGTTATAATAAAGTTAGGTTGAAGACTAGATAACTATAGTTTAGCCTAATCTCTAAGATAGAAAAGGAATAATCTCCACTTCATCACATCCTATGAAGCTCTATTATGTTTTAAAAGGTCAAAAATGTCCAGGAAAGCCTCTAAATGGGTGTTAGAATTCTTAATGTCAAATAACCAAACTGTGAGGCCTTAACTATGAAGATGATCCTATAAGGGGTCTTAAAATTATTCATTTTCACACTTCATCTGATAATGTTGATCAATGGCCCATTATTAACCCCCTTGATATGTCCATCATGATTGGCTCTCTTCTCTCTTTGGGATTAGGGACTACTAGATCTTTTTAGGGCTCCATATCTAGTTCTACAACTCTTATATCAATTTGTTCTTCACAGATAGATTTAACCTCCTCTTTAATAGATGCACCTATTTAGGTTTCTTAACCTTTACACAGTCTTTTCTAACTCAAGATTGCATATTAATTATTCGAGATTTTGACCACGAGTATATTTATAAGATATTAGTAATTAAAGAAATAAAAATAAAACTAAAACTAAAAATATAATTGAAATAATTGAAACTGATCAATTCCTAATATTACTATTAAGATCCCTAATAATAGTGTCAAAAACTTTTTTATCAATCTAATCCAAGTTAATACTAGAGGCAAGTGTACCTTATCAACAAACAATTTAATAGATACAAATCCTTTGGATCACTTATATAGAGATCTACTATAACTACTGTATCACTCAGTGCATGAATAATTAGAAAAGCAAAGTTAAAATGGTAAATTAATTAAATAACTAAATTAATTAAATTACTCAACTAATAATAGATTATAAATAATAGGTTAATGTTCATTAGTTTTAAAGTCTAGGTAAGAGTTCGAATTTCAATAGATTAACTAAGATTAGGAAAATTCTGTATAGACAGATCTAGGATATCTTCTCTAAAGCATGATATAGCTATGGCTAAATAAAAAAAATTATATTAATTCTAATTCATTGATATTTCATTCAATAATCTTAGGGTAATAAGATTAAAGACCACGAAGTTCAAACCTAAAAACCTTTTTCAAATTTAAGACCCCCATAAGGAATCAAAGGTTGATCATTCATCAATTTAATAACATTATTTAATGATTTGTCTAGTAACTACAGTAGATTTTTTAGATACATAAGTACCTAATAATCTATCTTAGATTACCAGTTTATGATAGATAATGAAACACTCAATTAAAGGAAGATCTTCACACGAGAAAGAAATAATCAGAATATAGTTATCCATTTACTTTCCTAACTTAAGTTGTTGAACCAAGGGTGATTCCATTTTGTTTTGATGATTACAAAACAAGTTTATTACTAATATTTGTTATGTTTAAGTGTATTGAAAGATAGATGTATGGATTAAACATGATTGAATTCCCTTTAGAAGTCTTGGAGTTTAATTGGAGTTTATAAAGCTCATATATGAAGACTCAAGTTATTATATAAGAGAATTGGTATTTATATAGGTTTATTTATGTAATTTGTATTGTATATTTCACTTAGTTTATTTTGGTTATTTAAGAGGCACATTTATGCATATTTGCATACATGACTTAGAATATACATATAGGTTACATAATCAAGAGATATTATATGTGTTTAATATATGTGTATATGAAAAATCCTCTTGATGTATGAATTTGTTATGCATAAGAATCTGTTTAAAGTTTAATTAGATTATATGAATGGGAAAATTGATGAAGTGATAAGATTAAATAAAATTATTAGTTTAAAAATTTTGGTAACTTGGACAATTTTGTTTATGTTAAGTTTGTATAATTGTGCAAAATATTTTGAGATATTTTTAGTATTGATTGTTTTATGTTAAGATATTTAGATTGGGTTAAGAAGTTATCTGGGTTTAGTTTATTTTGAATTAGACCGAAAAGTCCCAATCAAAGATAGATCGATTAACTAAATGAAGAGATCACCTTAACCCTTTGGTCGACAAAAAATGTCAAAAATGCAGTTGCTATAAACAACTAGTTTTTATAATGGCTATTTTTTTTCAATGGCTATAAATATCTAATTTTTTATAATCGCTAGTTTTTACAATGATTATAAATGGCTAGTAGACCTTAAATTAGGTATAAGTATGTGTTGTTTATGTGGGTTTTAGTATCTAACAAGCCTTTTAAGCATTCTTACAATTGTTCTTAAGTATTTGTGTAAAGTTTTTTATGAAGTGCTGTGAGTATATAAGGCATTTGTGTTCATGCATCATACAAGTTTGTTTAGGCCTCTTTTATACACCAAAGTGAGCTTAATTGAAATATTTTTAAGAGTTTTTTTTTGTTTTGAGATTATGAAGTTATTCTTTAGCCTAAGGAAAAAGAATTTTTTTTTAGGAGATTATAAGCTTATTCTTTAGTCTAAGGAAAAAGAAAAGAGGGAAGATTATCCTTTACCCATAAGAAGGAGCTTGTATTATATAACATTGTATTGTTTTTGTTGCAATGGTGTAAAAATATTAACAAGTAGTGTTGGGGACTAGATGTAGGAGCAAGTTGATCCCTCCGAACTAGAATAAATGGTATTTTATCTCTCTTCACTAACACTTTTATTTTTATGCACTTATTTTATATTGTTTGTTTGAATTGAAAATATTTTCTAGTTTTCTCATTTCACAATGATTGATAAATTTAGGTTTTGTAACTTAGAAGAAATTTTAAACACCTAGTTCACCTCCCTCTTAAGTGCCATATAAACCTAACAATCGATATTAAAGCCTATGTCTCACAATTTTCTTAAATCTAGTGATTTAGTGAGAAAAGAATATATGACACATACAGTGAACAACATTGTTCCCTCAATTACTTTAGAAGGTGAAAATACACATAGAATGCCTTACTTTGATGGAAATAACTACTTGCATTGGAAAACTAGGATTAGATCTTTTTTATGGGTGAAATTGTAAAATTATGGCTTATAGTTTCACAAAACACCCCTATGTCTACCAAACTAATAAGTAATGAATTAGTGCTTGAAAAAAGAGGATGAGTTAGAGAATGAAGAAGAAAAATTAGTCTCTTTAAACAATCGACTTGTGTATATCCTATGTTATGAGTTAAGTGTCGAAGAATTTAACTGAATTTCTATATATAAAAAATGCATATGATATTTGACACACACTAAAAGTTAGAAATGAAGGTATGAATTAAGTAAAAGATACTAAAATTATCATGCTCACTCATTAATTAAAATTTTTTAAAATTATACATGATGAAAATATTTCTATCTTGTATGCTTGTTTTAAAAATATTATTAGTGCTTTAAAAGGTCTAAGTAAGACCTATTAGAATGTTATGCTTGCTAGGAAGATTCTTAGGTCTTCATATGAAAGCAAAGGAGAAGACATGCTAGTACTTATCACAAAATATCTAGGGAGGCTTATATGAAATAAGGCTCCCATCCTTAAGAGAGAAGGTAAGTCCTTGTCTAAAAATAAAATTTCTAACATAACATGTTTCAAATGTGGTGAAAAAGGTCACTTCATGTCACATTGCCCACATGTTTGAGAATATGAAAAGAAAGAAAAGAAAGAAAGAAAGGAAAAAAAGGAACTAAAGAAGAAAGCACTAAAAGTGACATGGACCAAATCAAGTGACTCTAAAAAGGAGGAAGTGGCAAATATCTGCTTCATGGCACATAACGAGATAAGTTCTTCTTACTCCAATGGTGAATATGAAATTGAATATACATATGAAGACCTGTTAGAGTAAGTGGAGGATTTAGCTAAGAAAAAGAAGAAGTGGTATGATAAACATATGGAATCTTAAAAGTGTGAGATGAATATAAATTAGAAAATTAAGGACTTATGAGGACTTATAATCCATAAAAAAGATAATGATGAAATAATAAATGAAAATATAGCTTTAAAGAAAGAGGTACAATCCCTTTATTTGCTAGTTTTTGCTACACTATAAGTACACAGTTTGTAACTTATAGTATAACAAATATCGTTCCCACGAGGATTGAATATAGACACCTAACAATCTAAATTGAACTTTTTTAAAGGTAAACTAAAATTATTGAAAATAAAAATTAAACTAAACTACCAAACTCAAGGAATCAATCCATAAAAGAAAGCAAAACAATCAAGTTACTCAATTATTTTATCCTTAGTTATCTTACTTTTACCTTATTGATTTTAATGTGTTGGATTCTAGATATCGAATACTTAATTACCCTCTCTTGAGATATAATTAATTATTTCCAATTGAAATACTTACAAGCTAAATTGCAACCTCTCTATTCACAAACCACTTATCATCATGCAATTAGATTTAAAGCAATCCTAAAGACCATCAAGAAGCAATTAAGATCTATCCTTAATAACTTATTAACCTATTAATTGCAGGTCCACTAAGATATAAACTCTTGCTGCGCTTCCTAACTCAAATAAGTCAAAACAATCTCTCGATTTGAACTAATTATAAGCTCAACAATTAACACAAACCATCATTCATCAAATCAATAAGATAGAAGTTTGATAAACTATTCAAGAACAATCATTAAACTAAATCTAGCAGTCTATAATCATGTTAAAACAACCACTATTTAGATTAAATATCAAAAGGAAAGCGAAGGAAAGATAAACTAATGATGATGATGAAGGCCCTCTTATTGGAAAATCTTGATAGCTTTCTTAAATCTTGATTTCTCCTTTTGATCTTGAGTTTCTTGATGTTTTTCTCCTTCCAAAACCCTTCTTTTTCTATCTTGGATGTTCCTTTGGCTTAGAATGATTGCTACTAGGGTTTTCTCCACGTCATTTTTGCCCAAGAAATCATAGAACTTCTATTGGACATGTCATCTCATCAAATCTGGAGACCACTAAGTTACTATAGCGAGCGACCTAGAGATTATACAGTCTTCTATTGTTATAGCGACAAAGTCACTATAACGATCTGGATTTTTCTTCCAAGCTTCTTCTTCTCCTCCTCTTTGCCTCTTAACTCAATTGCATTTCAATTTGCATTAAATATTTATGCCAAAATGATAGAAATCTTTCCAAAGATCACAAACATCACACTAACACTTACATATTAACAAAACCTAATAATAACATCAAACTAAGTCTAAATCATGCAATTTTCATCCTATGCATGCATATTAACACACTAAATCAACATGGAAATAATCTCTATTGCAATCCTATCAATATCTCCACACTTAAACTTTTACTTCTCCTCAAGCAAAACTCAAATACAAGTAAAGAGAGGGGCACATTATGAAAACAAATAATAACTAAACACCTATATGAATGCATCACATTATGAATGTTTGCATGTAAAAATGGTGTAAGACTTATGAAATCCACTTATCTTAAAACATAATCATTTGAGAAAATTCAAATCATTCATTTTGTGAAATTCACATCTCGAGTGTCTTTCCATGGAAGATGTATTTTAAGGAAGATATTGATAACATGTTATCAAACCTGTGACACTTATACTCATGCATTGATGATATTACCATTTGAAAGGTACTTTACCACTAAGTAGCCATTCATGAAAATGTCATGATATTAAAAAGAAGATCCATAGGTTTGAACGATTACCTAATTTTTTTACTGAAAGGCAAACACAATTACTCATCTAGGTTCGTTATTTGAAGCTTGATTGGAATGTCATTATAGCCTTTTCACGGGAGGCAAATATTTTGTCATCAATGTCCCTTGATTACTCAGTTATATCATAACTCACAACTGCCTACTAACTCTATTCTTAACCCAATTTTCACTAAGGTTAGTGGAATAGGAATGATGTATTGATTATGTCTTTATTTCCTTAACTTCATTCTTATCCTATATCTTCATTCTTATCTTATATCTTTTTGCTCTCATGAAAAAGTTGCTAGTGATGCTCATTGAATTAAATCCAAGTTTTCATAAAATGCAATTGATAAGTGTCAAAGATGAAAGAATAGATGAAAACTATATTGATTAAGGTGCACATTCAATGAAAAGACACTCAAGGTATAAATTTCACGAAACAAACAATTCTTCACACTTCAATATTCATGTTCACAGTCAAGATTATTTCTTTTAATCTCATGATATTGACACATTTAACTATATGATGAAATGCATGGTAAGATATATGCACCAAAATTCAAATAACCCTAGAATTGATGAAGGCATGATCATAATAAAATGACATGAAAAAGAATGCAAACAAACCTCTTCCCCACACTTAAACCACACATTGTCCTCAATATGGAGAAGGGTAAAACATAATAATCACATATAAAAGAAACGTACAAAATAAAACAACAATAAATAAGACAAAGGGCAAGAAAACTTATAGGGACTCCAATGGAGATAGTGTGGGAGATGACACTTCAGCCCCTTACATTTCAAAACATTTCATAATTTTCCTATTGTTATTTCTCCATTCGCTCTATTTTCCATACCACTTAAGTTATTTTTTCATCCATGGAATCAAGTCACCGCTCCAAAATCTTATGGCTATCTTTTACAATGGATAAAATTACTTCCCATCCTTACCCTCTTTGTCAAAATCATCAGAAGAGCTGTCATCATCTTGAGGATGGTGAGAGGATGATTATCCAGTGGTCTTCTATTACTAGACAATAGTTTTTATGCTGGAGTCTCGAAGTGCCACAAAATTCTTATCCATAATTTTAGCTTATCGCAAGTGTATAATCGAGCATTTATTGCTTTACGATTTATTAAAAACTACATAGCATATGAATTTATGTAGAACTAAGTAAAGCATGGATAAGAATGAGGGAATTGGATGGGTTATGAGCATTAAATGTATCTAGCCCTGTAAGTTTCTTCCAATAAATGGTATACTGAAAATCAGGGTGGGTTTCATAGATCTTCGATTTCGGAATCCCAAATATTGTGTTCATGATATTATAAGTGAGATTATATAGGTTTCTTCTTAACCTAAACTAAAATTCATCTAAGTTCTTAGGATCATATTTAATAGTTGTATAGAATTCCAATGTCAATTCTTCAAAAATCACATAGTTAAAATGACTTCTCCCACACTAACTTTTTAACACAAAAGGTTAATTTTGTCTTTCAATCCAACATCTTTAAAAATCTAGAAATTAAAGTTTTTAAGATGAATAATAGGCTTACTTTTTTAGTTGTAAGAATTTCATACGTTCTGCATGACTAAAGATTGAAAAATGGGCACCAAATTCTTGAGCTAAATCTCATTTTCCTTACTTAGGAGCCATCTTTTTCCCTTTGGATTGTTTATTTCCTATAACTTGTTTCCCTTTGGGTGTCATGGTGATTAATACTATGCAAAACCTATAAAAAATACACACAAAATAGAAAGTAAGAGGAGAATAAGATGAAAACAATGATTAATAAGGAAGAAAACGTGATATTTTTATGAAAGGAAGTGAAAAACTTGGAGATTAATGCAAGATTGATGTAATATGGATGAAAGCTTAGAGTAATGTTGATTATTTGGGTGGAAAAGGGTTGAGAAATAGATAGGAGAGGAGGGGAGGGGAGGCCCTTAGGGAAGGGAGACTTGAAACAACTTAAGATTTAAGAAAAAGAAAAAGAAATAGAGAGTTTAATGGCCTTACGTATTTATGTTATCGCTTCAGTAATAGCATGTGCTATAGCGATTTTTTGAATTTTGAATTTTTATTTTAATCTTGTAAGTGTCCATACCTACTTAAAAACACTAAACCATCAATAATTTAATGAACTTTAATAACTTTGAATGAAAAACATATTCAAGACCTCAATTAAACACACATATCAATAATTAAGCTAAGTACAAATAAAAACATGCTAAAGTTATGGTCATTAGCTTGACATATGTCAAATTCGACAAGATTAAACAAAAGAAATGAAGGATATCACTTTAATTTCATGTGAAAATATGCATTAAAATATGGCTTGCATCTTTGACCATTCACTTTAAATGTTTCTTTCTTTTCATTCTCTAATTCCACTACTACGTTCATGAACCCATGGATGACTTTGAACAAACCATTCCAATAAGACTTCAGCTTTCCTAGAAATAGACAACGTTGAAAGTTAAATAATAATATCTAATCATCATTCTTGAATTCTTTCTTTTTGATGTGAGCGTCATGCCACTTCTTCACTCTTTCCTTGCAAATTTTGGAATTTTCATAAGCACCAAACCACAACTCCTCCAAATCAATGAGTTGTAATAGTCTTCGCTCACTGATTACTTTAGCATCAAAGTTTAATGCTTTGTAAGCTCAATATGCCCAATACTCTAGCTCCACAGGTATGTGGCAAGCTTCCCATAAACAAGACGAAAGGAAGTGGTGCCTATAAGCCCATAACATATCATCAAGCTTTAGTGCCCAATCTTTCCTTAAACCATTCACTGTCTTCTCTAAAATGCCCTTCAACTCCCTATTCACCACCTCAACTTGGCCACTTGTTTATGGATGTAAAGTGTAGCCACTCGATGATAAACTCCATATCTCTTGAGCATGGCTTCGAAGGGCTTGTTGCAAAAGTACAGACCTCTATCACTAAAAATTGCTCTTGAAACTCCAAACCTATCGAATATTCGTTTTATGAGCACCACCTTACCATCATTGGTTAGAGTAGCTACTACTTCTACTCATCATGAGACATAGTCCACACCTACTAGGATATAAGTGTTATTGAGTGAAGATGGTAAGGTCCTATAAAATTGATTCCCCATACATTAGAAACCTTCACTTTTAGAATCTTAGAGAGTGGCATTTCATCTCATTTTCAAATATTTCTTACTAGTTGACATCGATCAGAACTCTTGGCATACTCATGTGCATCCTTGAATAGCCTAGGCCAAATGAATCCATATTCGAGCACATGAGTTACCATCTTATTGGCTCCATAATGGCATGTATAAGACGAAATATAACATTAAGTTAGAATTTCAAGCATTTCATCCTTAAGCATACACTTACAAATAAAACATCAACACATATCCTATATGAGAACGAGTACATTCAAATATTTTTTTGAAGTTAAGTTAGGAGAAAGGATATCACCTATAATATAGTTCTTTATATCAGTAAAACATGGAACAAAAAGATCATTTACCAATAAGTTTTCATTAATGTCCTCACTTAATTACATATCCCCTCCTTCTAGATGTGATAAGTGGTCTGTCATTACATTCTCTGCTCCCTTTTTTTCTCATATCTCTAAATTGAATTCTTGTAGAAGTAGTATCCACAGGATAATCCTTGGCTTTACCTCCTTCTTAATAAACAAGTAACTTAGTGTTGCATGATCAATATAAACAATTACCTTAGAGCCTAAGAGATATGAATAGAATTTGTTGCATATGAATACCATAGCTAGCAACTCCTTTTCGATAGTTATATAGTTCAATCGAGCTCTTGTCAATGTCTTATTGGAATGTAGTATCTTCTCCTTCTATTGTCCTAGAACTCATCCTAATTCTTAGTCACTGGCATGATCTCAAATAGTAAAGACTAATATGGTCAATTTAGAATTAGTGTGGATATCAATGTTGTCTTTAACTTTTCAAAAGCATTTAAACAGTTAGCATCAAATTGAAAAGATGTATATTTGAATAACAAATTAGTAAGGAGTCGAGTAATAAGAGAGAATCTTTGATGAATCGATAATAAAAACTAGCATGTCCCAAAAACGCTTTAATACCCTTAACATTGCTTATTGGTGGAAGCTTCTTGATAACTTTTGTTTTGGCTCTATTTATCTTTATGCCCTTACATGAAATTTATGTCCTAAGACTACACTTTTATGCACCATAAAGTGACACTTCTCTCAATTGAGGACTAAATATGACTTTTCGCATCTTTAAAGTACTATGTCTAAGTTTTTCAAAGAGTGATCGAAGGAGTCTTTAAAGACTAAAAAGTCATCCATGAATACTTCCATTATATCCTCAATCATAACTGTAAATATGGTCATCATGCATTGTTGAAAGGTAGCTAATACATTGAAAATACCAAAGGGCATTCTTCTATAAGCAAAGGTCCTATAAAGGTAGGTGAATGTAGTTTTCTCCTAATCATCTGGATATATGAATATCCAAATGTAATCTGAATATGCATCCAGAAAATAGTAGAAAGCATGCCTAGCCACTCTCTCGATCATCTAATATATAAAGTGTATGGGAAAGTGATCCTTCTTAGTTGCAGTGTTAAGCTTCTTCTAGTTGATGTAAACCCACTAACTTGTGACTGTTCTTGTAGAAATCAACTCTCCTTTATCATTTTTAGCCACGATCACCCTTGTTTTCTTAGGTATGCACTATACTAGACTTACCCATTCACTATTTGAGATAGAATAAATAATCCTGACATCCAAGAGTTTTACCACCTCTTTCTTCACTATCTCTATCAAGTGTAGATTCAACTTCCTTTGTCACTCCTTTGTCTTTTTAGATCCATCTTCGATTAATTCTATGCATCACTACATTTGGACTTATTCCTCTTACAACAATTTGCCATCCCATGACTTTCATCTGCTTCTTTATTATGTATACCACATTATTCTCTTGCTCTATGTTTAATTAGTTGGAGATAATGATCAGTAATGTTTAGCCTTTTCCTAGAAAGGTATATCTAAGGTGGTTATGTAAAGACTTCAACTTTAGGAGAAATGGTTTCTCATTAGATAGTGGAGTAGGTTCTTTGATTTGCATTAAACGCTCTTCCTTCAGTATCTCATCGAACTCATCTTCTTACTCAATAACTCTATAATTCTCTTTCTTTTCTTCCTCTTAAACACCCCTCTATATTTCTTGCACACATTTATCCAGAACATCAATTTCATACAAGCACTACCCTTTGGTAGACTTTTCAATGTCTTACTTATAATGAACTCTACTAGCTCACCACCAATACGAAGGACCAGCGCTCCATTATGAACATCAATTAAGGCTTTTCTCATGTTCATGAATGATCTTCTAAGGATTAGCAGACAACTCCTATCTTCTTCAAAATCTAGCAAAACAAAGTTCACCAGAATAAATAAAATTTTCCACCTTCACCAAAATATCCTCTACTACTTCAAATGACTTCTTTATTGATTGATCCACTAATTGTATGAGAATTGATGTCGAATTTATGTTTCCAAGTCCCAACTTCCTAAAAATAGACAATGGAATTTTTATAATACTAGCACCAATATCACATAAGCACTTTAAAAATTCTAAATTACCAACAATATAAGAGATAGTAAAGCTACCTAGATCCTTCAACTTGGATGGCATATGACTGGATATGATTGAACTGCAACTCTTCATTAGAGACACTGTCTGATTATCTTCCTAAGTCCTCTTATGGGTTAGGATTTCTTTTAGGAAATTGGCATATTTGGGCATTTTTTTTCTAATGCATCTACAAAAGACAAGTTAATTTCATCTTATTCAACTTCTGTAAAAATTTAATTAACTACGCCTCCATTTAGTTCTTCATTAACCTCTGTGGGAAAGGGATCTTCAAAGTATATAGTGGTGGTGGTATATATAGCTTATCTACACCCTTGTCTTTCTTCTCTTTGATGTCTTCTTTAAGTGGGTTGGCCTATTCTTCTTTTAGTTCCTCTAACTCCTTACCACTCTTAACTTGATTGCCTTTAATTGCTCTCATGGATTGGATTCGATACCGCTAGGTAGGCTGGCCAACTTAGACATCTAAGTTATATATAAAAGAGATGTGATTCTTGAATATTTGATCAAATTTGGCATCCATCCTCTTCTGACTCTTATCTTAACTATTGAACATCGACATGAGAACATCTATAACTTTATCCATCTTTAACTCCAATGACCCAAACTATTTTACTAAAAGCCTGGTGGCCTTTATACCCTCATGCTAGTACTTGAAATATTATTCCAAAAGAAGTTGAGGCAGTTTTTCCACCCCAGACTATAGGTGTTTGAGTAAGGGTTACTACCTGACCTCCTTTGCAGTGCTCCCATGTAGTTTACCTACTCTGTCTTATTACTAGCCATTAAGAAGCACTCTACAATTATATGGCTTTCTTGATCACACAATTCACACCCACGTTATACTACTTTCACCAATTGTGACGAATTAGCTTGCAAGCTATTTAATTGTTTGGCAAGGGTTGACATTTTGAACTTGCAAGGTAATCACTGAATCTATGGTGATAATACCCTTCTACTATTTCATAGGTAGTTGCCTACTCCTTTCTATTGTCCATAATCAGGTATTATTCACCATCTCTTCCAATAGGTTATATGCTACATCTATTGTATTTCGCATTAGAGGGCCTCCTACTACTACATCTGTTATACCTCTTGTCTATATAATAACTCCATTATAGAACATTTTCAGCAAAAATTTCATGGGTAGATTATGTTGGGAGCAAACCCTTTACAGCTCCTTGGAACTTTTCCATGCCTTATATAAATACTCACCATTGCTTGGCTAAAAATTTTAGTGGGAAACACTTGGCTAAAAAGGCATGTACTAGTTGATCTCATGTCATGATATTTTCTAGATTCAAGGAGTTTAACCAAGCCTTAACTCAGTCCTGCAGCATTAACGGGATAGACTTATATTCACTGCATCTTTAAATAGAACATTATATCTAAATATGTAGCAAATTTCTAAGAAGTTAGCTAGGTTGGCATTCAAATCTTCATTGGCCAAACCATATAATTGAACATTTGTCTGCAATATATTCAATAATGTCAGCTTAATCTCAAAATTATTAACCTATACTGGAGGTCTTGTAATATCCTGCTGATTGACGTTAAACCCAAGCCTCATGATGTCAATGAGTTTTCTTTTATGCTTACTTTGATTCCTTTGTTCAACCATTATTCAATGTTCGAAGTTCTCTTTCATGCTTGGTGATGTTAAAAATTTTAGCATCCTCTATCTTACTTGAGCTCTTAGTTACCCTTGTGTTCATGCACCTGTAATCACATAAGAAAAATGTAAAAAATCCTTAAATCAAAAGAATCTAAACTAAATAAGATGTTAAAAATTACAATCCCAAGCAACAACGTCAAAAACTTATTTATTAGTTTTCACTACACTACAAGTATACAAGTCGTAACTTAAGGTAAACCAAAATTATAAAAATTAAAAATTAAACTAAACTAATAAATTCAATGAATCAAATCATAGAAGAAAAGAAGACAATCAAGTTACTCAATTATAAAAAATTAATGGTTATTATATCCTTATTTATCTTCCTTTTACCTTATTGATTTAATTTTGTTTAATCTTAGATATCCAATAATTGATTACCATATCTTGAGATCTATTCAATTAATTCTAATCGAAATACTTATAAGTTGAATTGCAATCTCTCAGTTCACAAAATACTTCTAATTATGCAATTAGATTTAAAGTAATCCTAAGGGCAATCAAGAAGTAATTAAGATCTCTCTTCAATAACTTGTTAATATGATAATCTAAAGTCCACTAAGCTAACAACTCTTATTGCGCACCCTAACTCAAATAAATCAAAATAATCTCTTGATTCGAAGTGACTATAGGCTCGATAATTAACCCAAATAACCATTCATTAAATCAATAAGATAAAAGTTGGCTAAACAATTCAAAAACAATCCCCAAACTAGATTTAGCAATCCATAATTGTGTTCAACCAACCACTATTCAAATTAATCACACAAGGAAAGCAAAGGAAAGATAAAATAATGATGATGATGAAGGCCCTCTTGCTAGAAAATATGGATAGCTTTCTTGAATCTTGACTTCTCCTTTTTTATCTTGGGTTTCTTTCTACTTCCAAAACCCCTATTTTTTTCTATCTTGGATGTTCCTTTAGCTTAGAATGGCTTCTACCAGGGTTTTTTCCAAGTCCTTTTAACAAAAAAATCATATAGCTTCAAATGGACACGTCATTTCGACAGATCTGGAGACCACCAAGTCACTATAGCAACTTTGTTGCTATAACGACTTGGAGATTGTACCATCTTCTATTGTTATAGCTACAAAGTCGCTCTAGTGACCTGGATTTTGCCTCCAAACTTCTTCTTCTCATCCTCTTGGTCTCTTAACTCAAGTCCACTTTAATTTACATTAGATATTCACACACAAAAATGATAGAAATCTTGCCGAAGATCACAAACATCACACTAAACACTTACACATTAACATAACCTAAAAATAACATCAAACTGAGTCTAGATCATGTAATTTTCATCATAGACATGCAAATTAACACACTAAACCACTATGAAAATAAACTCTAATGCAACCCTATCACCTTTAAGGAATCACTTGAGAAATTTACTTAGGGAAATGAGAAATTAAAAATAATGATAAGTGTTTAAAAAGTAAGAAATGATAAATATGGTTTAGGGTATAGTAATGAAAATGGAGCATCTACTAGCAAGATGGTTTTCATAAAGGGAAAAAGCTTAGAAGATGAATGTTCTCCTAGGGCTGTTCAAAATGCATTAATAAGCAGATAACCTAGGCATAATCCATACATGTACACTTCAAGACCCAAGAGATTTCCACAATGTCAATTTTATGATAAAAGAACTTCCACTTAACCTAAACAAAATTTTCAAAAAAGGTTTTATAATGATTTTAGGTATAGAAATGATTATAGAAAAGTATATAGGACCTACACTTCGTTTTGTTTGCACATATTGTTGTTATCATGAACAAGTATCATGTTTTTATTATGATAAAATTAGGGATGTTTCACTAAAAGGGAAAGCTAGGTATGTTATTAACATTCAAAGACCTAATATGATGTGGGTACCTAAATCTACATGATTTTCATATTTTGTAGGTCACTAAAAGCAGAAAAAATGGTATATGGATAGTGATTGTGTATGACACATGTTCGGTGACCCTTTAAAATTTTTTGCATTTAAGAGTAAGGAGGGAGGATCCATCATATTTAGTAATAATGCCAAAGTTAAAGTAATTAAAATTTCATATTTAAAAATTAATTAAAACTGAAATTTAAATGAATTTAAACTTAAGAACTTACATAAAAACTAACAACTAAACATAGGTGAACCAAACATTCTATGGATAATTGAAACTCTATGAAATAAAACCTTAAACAACTTAAGACTTAATCAAAAATAAATCTAAAATTATCATTCACTTTTGAAAGACAATCAATGTTCAAAGACTAGATGATAATATAATCAAAAGGTTAAATAAAACAAACGATTCAGCCTTAGCAAAACAGTGCATTCAACCTTGAACAAAGAAAGCAAACCCAAGTCTAAATCATCTAAAATTCGGTCAACATCAATGGAAAACAAGTAGAATGTAAGCAACACATTCATCTATGGTTAAATGTAGAACTTATAACAACAAATTGAAAGCAAAAGCACAAAAAAAAAATCAAGACAAAAGAAAAAATGAATTCAAGGAGACAAAGTTGTCATTGTTGATTTGGATGAAAGCTCTCTCCACCATGTATTCAACTCCACCAAGCTAATTGTTCTTCACCAAGTGATGCCCAGCTGTCCCTCTCCTAAGCCAAGTGAGGAAGAAGACAAAAACAGCCTACTATCTTGATTGATGAGTCTCCTACTCCCTTCTCCAGCCAACAACTCACAGTTTCCCTCCTTTTTTTTATTTTGTGTTTTTGTTCTTGTAAGCAGCCGACCAAACCTTCCTATTTTAATCCCTTCTTTCTTTTTCCAGCCGCCAACCCTCCTTTTTCTCTAGGTCTTTTGTTCATTAAAACACATGCACGTCCTCCTCTAGTTTTAGCCCTCCACCTATCCAATTAAAAACCTCCAAACTTTGTTGTTTTGTGTCATGCTTTATATGAGTGAGTCATGCGTTTTCACTACTTGGAAAGCTCCTGCTGTATGCCCTTAAATGTTTCCGTTTTGGATCCTCCTAAGGACTTTGTAGCTACTATGTTTCAAGTGGAAATTAGCAATGATTTTGCTCCTCTCAATAGTTATTCAGCTATGTTTTAAATAGAGAGAAAAGCTTCAAGTGAGATGCCATATGATGCTTCATTTCTAAGTCTTTTAACTTTATTTTAGATAGCTCTTCTTATGCTCCAATTTACTTTAAATTCTTCATACTTTGATCTAAAATTTGTATTCCATCATTAAATCTACATGTAAAATTAATAAGAACACAAAATGAGCTATTAACATAAAAATTAGGAATGAATTTAATTGAAATAACATGTAAAAATATAATAAAATCCATTCCTATCAACCATCTAAGAAAAAAGCGATAGACAACCTAAGATTTGAGAAATCTACCTAGGTTGTTGGATTAATTAATAAATTACATAATCTAATCAATGCATGAACAATCTTTAATTAATTATGAGGGTGTTAATACTGAGATAGGGGATCTTAGTATTAAACTTGTTAATCTTCAAGCCTTTTGCCTAAACTTATTGAATAACCAAACTATAGGATAGGATTAATATATAAAGACATAGTGCTACTAATAGCTTTGATCAAATTTATGGAGATGCTCTAAATTAGTTGTGATAAATTTTAAATTCTCAATTAAATTATTGAAGACCTAAATGCTTAGCTAATCTTTTAGATTTGATAATTTTTAAAAGCAACTTAAATTCCTTTACATTGTTTGAAATTGGTTAAATTAGTTTATTATTTTTCAACTTAAAAATCAATCAATCCTATCTTTCTAGATAATTGTAATCAAATTAACCTAGTAATTATACTGTTTTCCCTGTGGATTGACATCTGGACTACTTTAGTCCTCTATATTACTTGTAATAGGTGCACTTC
This sequence comes from Pinacopodium congolense, assembly GCA_028565735.1. Classification (NCBI taxonomy): domain Eukaryota; kingdom Viridiplantae; phylum Streptophyta; class Magnoliopsida; order Malpighiales; family Erythroxylaceae; genus Pinacopodium; species Pinacopodium congolense. The sequence continues at coordinate 17,584 of JAOXYD010220660.1, forward strand.
CCCATAAATTAGTTTAGAATCAAGTTTCAAAATTGTGTTAAAAGATTAAATCAAATGAAACCAACATGTGTTGGCATCATTACTAGGGAAACCTCAACTAGAATACTAGGAATAAATTGGTAAAATTACTCTAGAACTTGCTTCTATTGTTTTTTTTTATTTTTGATGAATTATTTTTAGTTCCGAGTGTTTTTTATTGATTTCTGATATCATTCTTGTGTTATTTGTTTTCTTGGTTAGTATCTTGTTTGCATTTCATTATTTCTTTAGATTTTCATGCATATATGAGGCCATACACCCGAATAATTTAAAATTGATCAAGAGCTTGAACATATCCTTTGTAGGAAAAAGAAAGAATCTAGAGCTAGAACATTTGATCTATTAGAAGCAGGGACATCTAGTGAAAAAGACTTTAAATCATTAAAAATATAATCACAAAAGCATATAGTTTTCTAACCTCAGGAAGAACATAGGGGACCAACTATGATGGATATGGGTATAGGAAATAGAGGTAGACTTGCAACTAGCATTATTTGGCCTAAGTTAAACCCCAAAAATTTTGAAATACCTCATGGCTTTATTCCCATGATCAAGTCTTCATAGTTTGGTGCTTCAACTTTAGAGGATCCTAATGAGCACTTGTAACATTTCTTAGACATTTGTGATCTTTTTAAAAAAAATATAGCTTCAGAGGATGCAATTAAGCTTAGGCTTTCCCCATTTTCTCTCAGAGATAAAGCTAGAGCTTGGTTGTCCACTTTTAAGCTTAGTTCCGTTACTGCATGGGATGGCCTTATAAAACTTTTCTAAGCTAAATTCTTTCAACCATCCAAGATAGCCAAAATGAAGACTGAAACTAACTCATTTATATAGTATGGGAATGAAAGCTTATATGAGGCTTTGGAGAGATTTAGAGAAATGATAGAGTGTCCTAGTCATAGATTTTTGTTGTTCGTTGGTTGAATTGATTAAAAATGGGAGTTCTTGAAATTGATTTTACTTTGAAAACCAAAATGATATTAAGTGAAACCAACGTGACGAAAGGCAAGTGCACCTATCGAACAAGTAATAAAGTGGAGTAATTTTCAAACTTAGAGTGTCGAACCCACAGGAAAAATGGTATTTTCAACGTTAAATACTAGATTAATTATATTACAATTATCTAGGAAATTCTAAATTAATTGATTAAAAGACAAAAAGATAAAATTAATAAACTATCCTAATTTTACTTCAAACCTTGCAATTTTTGAATTATAAAATGATTTACAAAATTAGCGAAAATAGTAAACTTGTGGAATCCAACTTTGGATAAGTGATTAATGAATTAAATAAGTTTAAAAACAAATTCAAAGGTAGATTAGAGGTCCTTCACAAATTCGAAACAAAGCTATGGTTAAGACTTATGCCTTTTCTCCATTTAACTTAGTTTAAAGTTTGGTTATGCTTTAAATCTAGCCA
>JAOXYD010220670.1:0-19039 GCA_028565735.1 Pinacopodium congolense
AACCTTCTAATTGGTATAGGAATCCTTCCAAAATTAGTTTGTCATTATACTAAGGATGAGGATGAGAAGTTAGGTATTGGACCAAAGCTAAGGTTAAAAATTCCCTAACTCTAAGATCTAGCTAAAAGACCTTTAAGAATCGCTTGTTGGGAGGCAACCTAACCATAAAAGTAGGATTTCATATGTTTTTAAGAAATTAGTATGCTTTTTGCATGCTTTTGATGTGTTTTATTTTATTGTGTTTTGGTGTGTTTTTATAGTTTTGTATGTTTTCTTCTATTTCTGGTGCTTTGATATTTTGTCCTTACTTTTCAGATGGTTGCAATTCACATTAATAGAGAGATTTCATGATCACATATTTGTCTAAGTGTATTCATTTCCTTTCTCTCGCATTTTATGCTTTGTTTGTGATTTATGAACATTAGAGATAATGCTCAATTTAAGTGTGGGGGAAGGACATATGACTTTAGCAGACTTAAGTATTTATTGTCTGATAGCATATCAATTTAGTGATTTTCTTTTAATAGTCTATAATTTGTGAAATTTTTTTTCGAATTTGATGCTTATTATTGTCCATGTTTTCATTTGAATTTAATTATTTTGACAATCTGAAATATTATATGATTAATTGTGACTATTAATGACGAAATGCCTTTAATTTTTTTCATAATTTGGATAACGAGTACCTAATGATTAGAATGATATTCCACATATAAAATGTAACTTAGTGAGTAATCTTGTGAATTATTTTAAAACACATTTATCATTAAAACAAATAAATAAATAAATAACTTAGTTAATTAAAAAAGTGAGAAGAATTCACTTCGCTGATTTCTAATCTTATATATATATTTATATAAAAAAAGAATAAAATAAAATAAAAAGAAAAAGCACTATATATATGTGTATAAGGTATAAGTTATGAGTGATGCTAATTGCTAGTTGATTTGATGTAACTTAATTGAGTAACAAGGGTTTGTTCACGATAAAATGTTCACCTTCATGTAAAAAGATTGAGTTACTTCTCAACGAAGTTGCTTACCTATTTAATTACTTAGTTAATTACATAATTATTAAATAAAGAATGTGAAAGTGTTTAAAAATTTGATGCATTTAACTCATTATATTTGCCTTTTACATGTAGAATTGATTTTTGTGATTTAGGTTGAAGATTGAAAAAGAATGAAACGATTTAAATGCATTTACAAATTGATATGATTAATTGATTAATAAAATTTTGATGAATCAATATTTTGAAATATTCAGAAAACATTTTCAATAAATATGTTGTTAATCTTGAATTAATTTTCCTATAAATATATAATATTTTGAGAAAGTTGAATGATTAGTTTGCTTGAGGACAAACAAAAACTTAAGTGTGGGGGAGTTGTTAGGGGTGAATTTTATAGTGCTTTTGAATGTTATTTGTTGTATATTTACCCCTATTTCAGTGCTTAATTGTTTAATTAATGTTTAGAAATGTTTAATTTGTATATTGAAGAAATGTCAAAAAGGAAATAAAATCATCCAAGTTTGGATCATCAATAGTGACCTAGCAACCCACTGTTAATGGATCTACAGACTACCGTTAAAGAAGTCAAAAACAGACAACTAATGGTGGATTGTTCATCTTTCAGCGGTGTTGTTGTAATTCGGTGCAGATCGCTGTTATAAGGCACAGACACAATTTTTCAGCAGATTCTTCAAAAATTTTGACTTTTTTTCTTCGTCCTCTTATAACTGCTCCGTTCCTAGGGTCTCTCCAGTTGTTTTAAACATCAGATTTAGGAGTTAAACACCTTTGTTTTAGTTGTTTTTCATATCAAAGTAAATTTTCATTTGTTTTTTGTTTCAATCTTTTGTAATTTGAATTTTTTCGATTGTCTATCAGTTCCAACAGTTGTAATCACGTAGTTCAAAGTTAAATAATCATCTGGGGATGTAATTTTGATCATTCTAAAATCTTAATTTTGTGTATTATTGTTGATATTTTAAATTAATCAAAGTATTGTTTCTTAAGTTATATTTATTATGTTATTTGATTAATTTCTGTTCTTTATATTAATGTTTATTTTAGCTGAGTTGTTAAATGTGTTTATGGATGATTTATTGCGGTAATTGATTGTTAATGCCTGATTATTAAGTTAAGATTTGTTTATTAAATGCTTAATGCTTGTCTTAAACTAATCACTTAGGATATGTTCATTAAATAATCTAGGATCTAACAACCTTTATCTAGGTTATTAGAAAAATCAATAAACAACGTGATTTAAATCAGTAAAATAACAAAAGATTATGTTTATCATGAGGGTGCTAGTTTTAGATTAAAATTACTTAAAATGACTTCTTGAACTTTATGCCTATTACATAAGTCTTAAGCATAACTAAACTTAAGGATAGGACCAATAGAGATAAGTCAGTTTCTTAACCATTGCGCTGCCTTGATTTAATGAAGACCCTATATTAAGCATCACTAGTTTCTCAATCAATTAAATCATCATCTACCAAAGTTTAACTGAATAATTTAGGAAAAGCAATAAATAGCTCTTTTACAATTTATTGGAATTTTTTTAAGGCTTTTTAAATTATCTTTTCTTTATTTATTTTCTTAAATCAAAAATCTAAGTGTTCTCTAGATAATTGTAATTCGATTGACCTAGTACTTACTTTATATAAACTTGCTCGTGTGATCCATATTCGGAGTCTTAAATGTACTCCACTTTATTACTTGATTTGACCAGTACGCTTGCTAAAATGTTGGTCTCGAATTAATTTTTAAATTGTGCTTTGAAAGATAGATTAATTTGAGCTAATTTTATATATGAACAACCACAATAAATTAGAAATCTTCGTTGAATGAATGAAAGATTATAATAATTAAATTATTAGAATAATGAATGGCAATCTAGCATTTAAGAAAATTAAATTTAATACTAGATTAAAATTAAATTTCCCTTCAGAATCTGAACAATTAAATAAAGCCATAACCATTGCTTATTGATTTTATAAAGAAAATTTGATGAAGCAAGGTCAATATCCATTTTCAGTTACACATAGTATTAGTTATGCTTTAACAAATTCACACCATAGTATTCAATTTAAATATAAAATTCGTATATATTTAGATCAATTATTTAATGATGTAGTTAAAGTAGGAATCAATGTAACTCCTCAGATTACAGAGTTACCTTCTATTAATGAACCATTTAGAATTCCTCAATTAGCTGAACTTAGAAGAACATTTAATAAAATTCTTTCTCATACCGATCCAGATGAAGATGGAAAATCATTAGTACGTACACAATCGTTAAAACTTGAGAGCAACCAATTACATTAAGTTCTCAATTAAATAAAGAATTAAGTGTAAAATCAACATAAATTCAAAAGTTAAAACAACAAGTAGAAAATTTAACAATAAATATTATAAAAATTTAGGTTAACTGATCCAAAATTAAAGTGTATAAGGAAGAAAAAATGTAATATAAATTTTGCTAGTGGTTTAGCAAAACAAACCTTTGCCTACATCCACTCTTAAACAAGCTTACGGAAAATTTTACTAACTTAAACAATCTTTTTTGGGCAAAGAGAAATCCTTATAAATCTTCTTTTTAAAGGGGTGAAGAACAATCCAATAAATCTTCTTTCACAAATGAAGATGAACCCAACACATATTCTTATTTAGGTAGGTGAAGAGTAACCCTTTATAAAAATTCAATCTTAACAATTTAACCACAAAACTAAGCTCCAAAAATCAATTTCATAGTCTTTACTCAAGAGTATATAAACCCAAATACTTATTTGATCAAAATATTGCTTAAGGGCTAAAAAATACAATAAATACAAAACCAAAAGCCAACTCTTTTTTGAAAAAACATTGAACATATAAACTAATCCAAAATATCATTCAAATTTTTTTATTAATCAAACAAGTATAAAGATTATTCTACTAAGCTAAAAACCATTGTTTATAAGCTTCCCAAACTCACATAGACATTAGAAACATAAAAAAAAATGTTAAAAATAACCAAAAAGCAGATAGATAGTGAAATATTTGTTAGTGGGCAATTACTTGCTACATTGATCAACCAATTTTCCAGATCCATCCATTAAAAACTTAAAACCAAATATTTGTTTCTAAAACAAATTCAAACAACTTCCAAATGTTTTCCATAATTTCATTGGATAGCAAGACTTTTCAATTAAGTTTAAAAAACAAGTCATGTTTTAGTTTATGACAAATTAAGCACATTTTAAAATACTTTTCATCTTAATAACTTCAAAAAAATTCCTAAACATGTCAAATCCATTTCTTTACTACAAAATCAACTCACACAAGTTTCAAATCAACCTTTAAGTACTTCTAAATGTCAAGACATATCAACTAGACTCAAACACAAAATTTTCCTTTGTTATGTGAAATTTTCATTTCTAAATAACTTTCAAAATCTTTCAGAATTTCCCAAAATTTCTCAAACATTTCAAAAATATTGTTTTCACTTTGAAATTAATCCGTACAAATTCTAATATATTCCTAAAGTGATTTTAGACATCCATACATTTCAATATAACTGAAAAATCAAATAGGTTTTGGTTCATGGAAATTTAAACACTCATGGAAACTTTCCAAAACCTTTTTTAAATTTTTCTAAACTTTCTCAAATATCTAAAAAACTTTTTTCACATTAGAAATTGACTCAAATATATTTTTAAAAAATTAAATAGCTTTCTAAAAAATTTGACACACTAGAGGACTTCTTTAAAATAATTCACCAAATTACCTCTTGATTATGAAACTTTATACTTATTTGAAACTCTAAATCAAGCATTACTATGCAAATGCAACGAACAAACTCAACCAATCTCTAAAAGTCTTGACCAAAATCCTAAATGCAAATGTTCATACAAATGTTAAGCCATTCAAGCATTGAAAAAAACTGATGGCTAGACTTACATACGAAATTTAATCTTCTTCTTCTGATCTTAATCTTCCATTTTGAACTTTTCTTTAATGCTTTCTTCTTATCAATATTTTCTTTATGAAAACTTTCTCCTTGGGCTGCAAGAGGTGTTCTTACACTTTTATAGTAATAAAACTATCTAATATGTCAAGACTAAAATATTAGTAACAAAGATATTTGTTATCATAAAAACCAATGATTGTAGCCTTTCTTGGTTCAACAATGCATAAACTAAAAAAAAGTATATCTATACTTTACTATTTCATATCATATGAAACTTGATTGAACAAATCATGAATTTAAAACACAATTAACTCTCCCTTATATATACTATAAGAACCTTAGTGTTTTAAATAATCAACAGCTCCCCCTCCTTTTTTGACATTATTAAAAAGCATATTTTATTGCACATGACTTAAGCTTACAATTTCTGATACTAATAAGGTGTTAAGGCCTATCTAAGTTCTTAATCATCATTAATGTGTTAATAGTTTTAAAAAAAAGAAAAACAAAACCCTCTTAAAGATATGATCGAACGTTATGTGAAGCGAGATCCCTCCCCTAAACAATGTATAATAATTTGGCACATGACCATGCTCCCCCTACTTATGTACATCAAATCAATTTTATGAGTACTAATCTCTTGAATATGTTTAGGTGATATGTAGAGCATATAGATATATATATATATATATATGTTGTACAAATAAAAAAATAAATGATAAATATATATGTTGTACACATCAAAAAATAAATCATAAATCCATAATATAAACAAGATAATCCAGAATAGATATTTCAAGTGGACATCAAATGTCATTAGAAAAATCATACAATCATAAATATAATAACATCCAAATATAAAACCTAATAATTCATGATAAGCAATATGAATAATGCATGTACCGCATTAGAAATATTGTCATATTCCAAAAAAGAACCATATCAAGGCCATAATAATTTTCTCATATTAATAGTCATTAGACTGCTCTTCAATTGTTTTCAAAATATCCTTTCCTATGCATTTAACATGGCACAATATTCATTACCCAAAACTTCATCTTTAATTTTTTAAGGATGCGACATATGATATAATTTGAAAGTTCGAATGGGTTTACCACATGAAACACATCAACATGAGTTTGATTCAAAGAGTAGCTCCTTTTGTCTTTCCATTCTTTTGGAGACATTCTTAGTCCAATGATGTATGTTTTTTTTTCCTCTTTAGTTATCATTTTATTACCATCAATCCTCTTTTTTTTAAGGCCTACAAAAATGTTTATGTAATTTTTTCTCCCAGACATAATTACGTCTATATAGATTAGTTTTTAATCTTTTCTCAAATCACTTCTTTTTTGATCTAATTCGTAAAATTCTGTTCAAAATGTAAATCATTTCAATATATCCAAAATCACCATAGTGATAGTATATTCTAAAACAACTCTCATGAGAACCATAGCTTTAAGATTTCTGCTTATCATAACAATTCAACATGCTAAGCTCATTAGAATTTGATCAGGAGAGAGAGCTATCATTACTCAACAAGCTCTACAAGCTTATCACCTTGAATTTGTTTCTTTCAAAGTTCCATAATAATAGAGAGCTAGACTTCATAAAATCGTTAAATCCATTTAAATTAATTTTTTAAATTTTATAATGCAAGAGTTAGACTCTAAATGTCTATCAAGTTCATTTAAAATTCATTTCTTTCAAATTTTGGTAAGGAAAAAGTTAGATTCTCTAAGCCAGTTAAGTTTATTTCATATAAATTGAATTCACTAAAACTTGATAAGGAAAGAGCCAAAGGCCTATGAAGTTCATCTAGAATTCATTTCTTTCAAAATTTTAAAAAGAAAGAGCTATAATTTATAAGGGTGCCAAGTTCATTTTATTTAAATTAAATGCTTCAAATTTTGACAAGGCAAGAGTCAAACTCTACAATTTTTCAAGTTATTTTAAAATTTATTTATTTATTGATAAATTAAAAGCTAGACTCCTTAAGGCCTGTCTAGTTCAATAGAATTTTATTTTGAAATTTATTGAGAGATTTGGATAAAGCATGACTAATAAGTTAAAAAGTTGATATAATAAGTCTGGAAATTTCATAAATAAAAAATAATAGTTAAACATAACAAATCAGTCTTACATCTTTAAGCCCTTACAGACAAGGGGGAAATAAAGGAAAATGAGAACAATATAAAAGAAGAAAATTCTTAGATAGAGAAAGAGGCTCTGTAAATAGTATTAAAGTTATCATCATTAGGGTTAGAAGACTCTCTATTCATAGGACCGTTAATCCCAACATTGCCAATTCCATAAAAATCAGTAGGCTTCTCACTCGAAGTTAGTTTAAACTAAACATGTATGTCAATAATTTCTAGATATATGAAGGATAAGTCTAGAAACTTCTTATATGTAACCTTCTTATAGGCTATAAACCTTACCACTATGACATTGATAAGGTTATCACAATTCAAATTCTTAAAATACTTAGATTAATGATAATAAAGGATGATGTCTAATTTGAATTCTTCACCTTAAAACTTCCATGATTTTTTCCCTAACTCATCCCTAATTATTATAACATCTTTATTTGTGGCTAAGTTCATAAGTTTACCCTCGTAATCTTATGAAGGTGTTTGAATAATTTTTTGGGGTATAATCTCCTCTTTTTTAAAATCTTTAAGGTCATTGTAGACCTTTAAGGCTGTAAACTCAACTTACTCCCTCTCTTAAATCATGCACAACTCTTAGAACACCTTCTTAGAGCTCATAAATATGAAAGAGATGAGTTAAAAAGTAAAATCATGGACTTCATGCCTATAAAAGAAAAAGCTTAATAACTATAGTAAAACTACATGATAAGATGCTTCTTAAAGGACATACAATTGAAGTCAACATCCATGTGCTTGAAAATCCACTTTAGTCACCATTTTATGGACAATCTTAGACCTATTCTCAATCGTATTAAAGATAACATTAATCCTCTGTAGATTGAAGTTGAGGAGGAAACACTCAAATTCTCCACTAGTTGGGATGAGTAAAGTGGAGAAGGATGGGAAACAGTCATTATTAAAGTCTCCCATTAGTCAACTAATCCATTCCATTAGTTGACCAATCTTTTCCTAGACTAGTTTCTTTTAATATTTTTGGCACATTTTGAAATTTTAAAAAAACTCTAAAACATATCCAAACAATTATTTTCAACAATTCTTAGTGCACACATACACATACACACACACACACACACACACACACACACACACACACACTTACGCTTTAAACTAGTTATTCAAAAAGTTTTGAATCTTCAAGAGGATTCCCCCTTTTTTTATTCATTAAAAATTATTTATAAACTATAAAAATAAGTTATTTTTAAATCATGTACTCAATAGTAAAAATTTCTCCAATAAAATATAAATTTTCTTAATGCCACTTAGATTTCCTCCCTCTTTATATATTAAAAATAACAAAACAATCACAATAACAAACATAATCAAGAATCAATACTTAGTTTAAAACTAAAAAATCATTAATATCATTAAAATTTAAAATTCCTTCTAAATTCACATATCAAAAACAATAATTTATGAGTCAAAACATTACCAAAATTTTCAACATTTTTTAAAGCTAAAAACAACATAAAATATTCTAATAGAATTCATCAAAAGTCATTAAAAACTAAAACATCGTCAAAATTAACAAAACTCCATTTAAGTTTAGTGATTTTGTAGATTCTCCCCATTTTTAGAAGATTAAAAGTAACATAAAATGATCATCAACATCAACATATTTAAAATAAAAGTTTCCTATAAATGAAAGAAATTGAAATAATAATTTATTCTCTTTTTTTTCAATACTAAAAAGAGTATAAACATGATTGTTTATAAATATAAAAAGAGCAATGGAATATGAAGGAGTTCTAAATATAACAAACTTAATCTAAAGATACCAATAATCTCAGAAGATAATAAGATATTTAAAAAGAAATGATATGAATGAATTTTATTATATTTTTATATGAAAATTCATGTAATATCATTCCTATTGTTTGTTTAAAAATATGTAATTTGTGTTATATTTTACTTAATGCACGGGTTACCCCTTTTAGATGAATTATAGAGCAAAAGTCAAAAGTTATATAAATTTTGAAACAAAGAAAAGGAAAAAAGAAGAAGCAAAAAGATGGAGGGATGTGCTTTAAATGAAAGAATAAAGAAAACTCAGAGCAAGGATTAGTGTTTTAAATGGAGAAGCTTAGGTGAAATGACAACAAAAAAAGAGTTTAAAGAGAAAAAAAAAAAGTTTCAAAGAAGTTTTCCTTGAGAAAAATGTCAACAAATTAACAAAAGAGGATAAGCTTTCCTTTAGCAGCATTTTAGGGGAACTACTTGCTTAAGAGGAGACATTGAAAAATTAATTAAGGAGGAAGGAAGCACACTACCCTAGAAAGAATAACACAAAGCTTTAAAGCTTCGGTGGACAGCTAAAAAAGGAAAAATAAGAGCTACCCTCCATCCACAAAGAAGAAAACTTGGAGCTAGTTTGGAATTTGTAGCTTAATGAAGCCCTCCATACTCAAAAAAATTTGGCAACTTATAATAGAGAGAAGGGGAGCTCTCTTGGAAGGTAGCAACATCCCTAGTCTTAGCCATCTTTAGTTTTTAATTTAGTTTTTGCACTATTTCTTTTTTTATCTTGTTTAATTCGTTAGCTTTAGTTTTCCTTTTCCTTTCAATTGCTTTTCTTCATTGTCTTGTCCGAATGCTTTGCCTTAGCTTATTAGTTTAATGATGTCTTATGTATTAACATTTGAGTTTTATGATATTATGTTTATCTTTATCAAGTGTGCATTTTGCACTTTTATTTCTTAAGTTTTCATTTGTTGTTAATGTCTTTGGTAATTTATGTTTGATAGTTAATATTTGTGTACATTCTTATAATATTAATTGTTTAATGTCAAGATTTGTTCAATTTTTATACGTTGAAACTTTTTTTAAGTATTATTTGTAGTTTTGTGGAATTAAGTTTTAGTTACTTGATTAATAGTTTCAGTAATTTGTGTTCGTGTTACATTAAGTGTTAAATTGTGTTTTCCCTTTTGCATTTCCAATTTTCCAACCCTTGGTTTAATTTAATTAAGTATGGTCTATGTTTATTTAGTCTTTGTTTTGGTTAATTTAAATATGTGTGTTTATGTATTTAGGGGTTTAAAGGTATCTTAGGGATAAAGGATAATTAATTACGGGAATAGAGTTTTCTTTAAATTAATTTGGTGTTTTTAGGCTAGGTTGGTTTGGAGCCTTACTTAAATGTCATGAATTAGGTATTATCTTTAGGATTGATGACCTTTTAGGTAATTTCCTACTTTAAATGCTAGGATTAAGCATGTGATACATACTTAGCCTTATCAATTTCCGAAAAGTAGTAGTAAGTTAGTTGGATTTGATAGGATATTTAACCAACTAGTCTAGTGTCTCATACCTTTAGGTTACACTTTCCGAGAATATGTATTTGTGGCCTAAGTTATTCATTCCTTAGTACATAATGCATCTTCACTATTAAATCTAGAGAGCTTATTCTAGGTTATAGTGAAGATAGGGAAATTTTTAGAGCTTGTTAGATTTACCTAAGTTAGAGGAACTGAGGATTCAAGAGTTTGATAAAACCAATAGGCTAACACTTTAGCTATAGCACCTTTTATTTAAATTCAAGAAACAATGATTGTCCCTGAATCCCAACAATACATTAGCCCATTCGTTGTCATTGTTATTATTTTAATGTGCTTTGCTTCATGTTTGTTTTTCTTTACAACATTAGAAATAGTAGTATCCCCTAACTCCCTGTGAATTCGATCCTAGCTTACCCTAGTTACATAGTTAGGTTTAGTTAGGTATTATTCTTTGATAGTTTGTGATGACTCATCAACACACCATACAACTAAGTGCTCCCTGTATACAAAGAATGTAAAAACTATTCACAATAATTTGAAAATTTTTTAAATATTCTCATCCAAAATTTATGCATCACCATTCTATTTTAATCCATTTAATTAAAATAGATTCAAATATCATTAATACAGTTAACTATCATTAGCACAATTTAAGATGCTACCCCCTTTACTTGCAAACAAAGCTTTCTCATCTAAACTATTAAATCAAGTGTGTACCTCATTTTGCTCTTCTCACTTGGTTCAACAATGTACTTACTTAATTAGCTTATTAGACATTTTCCACTTGTTGAATATCCCTTTTACTATAACTTCTTGGATACCAATTGTTAGATATTAAGGCAAGACTCTTGTTACTTTTGTACTTAATATATACATGATGTTTGACCAGTAAAACAAAAGTTCAAGGGGATTTTGACACCCACGTTGATTTTTGTACTTGGGGGTTAATTCTTGATCATTTCTTAACCTATGTTCTAGAAGATTGGTTCAATCATTTATGCTTAGTAAATGTTTTTTTACTATATCTCTAAAATCTCCATGAAAATGATAATTCATGGGTATATGATAATGAGTCCAATATGTTTGACTACATGCATTCCTAAGTCTTGGACCATTGTAAGTTCTCATGTGATAATAAGTACTACATAGGTGAAATTGTGTCTTATTATAGGTATTTTTTCTAACTTAAAGTGATAAATTTGTAGGTCTTATGTCATTGAAAATTATTATATGATAATGAGGCCTATGTGGCCGATATTAGGTTCTAGCAGCATTTTGATAGTGATTCCTATAATTCTTAGACATATATTGTTTGTTAAAGTGAATCATGTTATTTTTTCTAAATTAGGCTTAAATGTGTAAAAGTGATGTTGTGTCCTTGTGTAAAATTATTCCTATTCATTCTTATGTGCTTTTGATCCCTAGGTCTTAATTTAGAATCATATAAGAAGATATGCTATTTAGATTGTGTCTTAAAATTTCAGGCAATTTGTTTATAGGGTGACATAGGTATATGTTCATCTTCTAAGTTCTTTTCTTTGACAAAAATAGTTCTAGTATTTGGAAGTTCACTCCTATGTTTGCATCTTAAGCCACATCTATCACTTGAAGCTTTTTAAAATCCTAGCATATATTCTAAATTTTTGTTATCCTTAGTAAATTTTGGCAAGGAATCTTTAAGTGTTTCTATCTCCTTTTTCAATATTGTATTCTCTTTAACAAATTTTTGTTTATTACCCTTATCTACATTCTTAGATTATATAATGTCATGCAATTAATTTTTTAGGGCATGTTTGGTTATGATTTTAGTTTTCTTTTTCTGTTTTAATTTTTCTATATATGGAAATTAAAACAAAAAAAGCACAAAAAACTTAAAAATACAAATATAGCATGAAAATTGAAAAATAGCACAGGAACTAAAAAAATAAATGAAAGTACACAAAAATAAAAATAGAAAACAAAAATAGAAAGTTGAACCAAACGAACCTTAACTTTTCATTTTTTCTAATTTGCATTCATTGAAAAGTTTCAACATTTCCTCATACTGAAAGGATAATTTTTTCTTTATTTACAATCATTTCTTCTAAGAAGTTAACTAATTCATCATAAGTTAAATCATCACCATCATCATCATAAGGTAACTTATCATAATTATTAGAAACATTTTAGTGAGAGTGTACATCATGATCATTATTTATGAAGCATATGTGACTCAATTCTTCATCTAAATGCTCATTCTCCACTTCATTAATTCATTTATTGCTTCCATGAAAAATCTCCAATATGAGGCAAATCTAATGATCCAATTAACATAAAGAAATCCTATTGAATTCATCACTATTGACTAAATAAAATAAAACATGTACACTTATATTATTAAGAGAATTAAGTTTCTTATCTCTTTCATCTCATTCACTTTCATCCTTTGGTACTTTACTCTCTACATTCATTATCTATAACTATTGTCTTTATTAGATGTGAGGGACAATCTTTACGATTACCCAAAAATCAACTTCTATAAACAAAGGAAAGTGTTTCATCATAGTATTCCAATATCCATAACTTTTAACTTCAAAACAAGGGGTCTAACTATGCTTTCACTATCAAAGGGTTCCATGATGACCTTTATCTCATTATTTTGTTAGAAATATGTCATATTTGTATACTATAATAACAATTTTTGGCCAATATAAGAAACCTAGGAGGGTGGTGAATTAGTTGTATTTAAAATTCTCCAAGACTTTTTTTCCGATAAAAATTTACCCATAATGCAGTTCAAAATATGAATAATAAATTAAATCAATATAATAATAAGACCCAAATTAAAAATAAGTTGGAAAAATAAGATATAAGGGAAGATAGAGATACAAACTAATTTATAGTGGCTCAGTGTTCAACCCATGCCTATATCTACTATCTAACACCTTGTCAGAAATTTCACTATTTCTTTCTTCTTAATAAGTGATGACCAACACTTTTACAATTTTTCTTCTTCAAGTGTAAAGACCAAGCCTTTGGCATATCTTCTTTATGGGTAAAGACCAACCCTTTCAACCACCATCTTTTTACAAGAGAAGAGAAAATCTTACGATATCTAATTAGTAATCCCAATACCCCTAAACACTCTAAAGATATCACTTGATCAACCCAAAACGTTTAGAAATGGGCTCATAACCAACTCAATGATGAATGCACCATGACTTCATAAAGCACACCAAAAACTCACTTAAATGATTACAATAATACTTCTTGATTCACTACAACATAATAGAATACTAGTTGATGCATAATATACTCCAAGATATCTATTTATATGTGAAACAATTTCAACTAACCATTTATTACTATTGGAATGCATTATATCATTGATAAAAAGTTTCCTACTAAAACTAACCATTGGTAC
This sequence comes from Pinacopodium congolense, assembly GCA_028565735.1. Taxonomy (NCBI): domain Eukaryota; kingdom Viridiplantae; phylum Streptophyta; class Magnoliopsida; order Malpighiales; family Erythroxylaceae; genus Pinacopodium; species Pinacopodium congolense. Next base: position 13,814 of record JAOXYD010220670.1, read on the forward strand.
CTTACGCTCACTAGTCCATAGGTCTCTCTCTCTAGTCAACTAGTCCTTCCCAAAACTAGATTTTAACACATGAAAATAACTCCATAACAAATTTCAACACTTTTTTTTCAAAAATTCTTAACTCATATACACTTTAAACTACTCCCCTAAAGGACATTGATGCATCAAGAGTATTATTTAAAAACTTACCCACATATTTCCTCTTCATTATGCAATCTATATATAGATTCTATAAAAATTGATGTTTATGCATGCCTTTGAGCCCATAAACATTTAAAGTTAATAAAGATAAGATCTAAAATAAAGATCACAAATGGTAAGCTATTTAAAAATATTATCTTTATCCTTGAGCCTTCTTTTAACACTTTGGTATTTATGCTCCAAATTGTATCTCTTAACACCTTTTCTTCAATCCTATCTTTCCATTATAACAACAATAATGGAACCATTAGTAGCAAGGTTGTTTTTTCATCGTCAAAACCTAGATGGAATCTCCTTTAGTTCAATATAACCTTTTAGGAACTTTTAGTAGTTAAGTTCCTATCCTTATGCTATCCTTATGCTTAAATTGTGACATCCACTATCCTTACTAAGAAGGTTACATTGATGCAAATTTGAATAATAAAGGTTTGTCGAAACCTTTCCAGTGTAAAAAGGTTACAACAAATCTTAGCATCAACCCACAAGCATAAGGACTCTTTTAGCTAGGGCTCAAACGATCATGTCAAAGATTTTAATAATTGTTAGATGGGTTGTAATTTATAGTTTATACTTGAATGAAGCATAATAAAATCTCACCTTTCATGGATCATGTTATCTAATAAGCTAATTATCATCCATATATCATAGTCCTAGCTTCTCATGGATGGAAATATTTTCACAAATCTTCTTCTTCTTAGTCTTATATAGCTTATTTGAATTTGGATACACATTGATAGGGAAACAATTTATATAATATCTATACATGTTTCAACGTCATTTCATCCGTTTTGATGTTTAAATGCTTGATTTATGTTCCTTTTAAGTTTACATGCAGATTTTACCTTAAAATACAAATACAAGTTTAAAGGCCAAGTTTTGAGTAAAATTGGAGCATAATTAGAACTATAAGAGATGTAAAATAAATTATAGGACTTAGAGAATTATTTTATGAATTTTTACACCAAAATTTAAGGCTACATGGCAAGTCCTGAAGAGTGCACAAAGAAAACAGCAAGACAAATTTAGTTGAACACTAGATTTGGTGTAGGTAATTTTGGTGATGCATTAGATGCAATTTAGAGTTCATATCACTATGAAATTTTATAGGGTGCAAGAACATGATGTGAAGAATGTACATATCAAATTTCCTGGTTGTTGGAGGTGTATAAAAGGAATAAGAGTAGAAAAGGCCAAGAGTTGCAGAAGCTATCATTTTCTAAGACTTAAACAAAATTTGAAAAACGTTGTTTTTTTCAGATTTTTAGGGCAAACTTTACCAAATTTTTCCTAAAAATACCTAAACCCTATAGAGGACTTATAAAAAGGAAAATATGGAGCAAATTCGTCACTTTTGGGTCCTACTTGGGCATCCTTTCATCTTATCTGTATTTTCCTTAGGTTTTAGTGTCTTCTTGTTTTAATGTTTAGGTTGTAGAACTCTAGTTGTTGCTATTGTATTTTGCTATTTTTTTTATTTCCATGTATTTTGTTTGGGTTATATGAAATACTTGTTGAATCCTTTGTCTATGTTAATATAGTGGTTATTTCTTATTTTTCTAGCCTTGGTCTCTTTGATTTTTGCATGTTTCTTACATTTCATCTTATGTTTGCTTTAATTTAAGTTTTTTTAATGTTATGTTCATTACGTTAGCCTAAGTTTCTTGTGAGTTTGGAGGTATTTGATGGATTATAGGTTATTATTATGAGAATTTAATTGGTCTTTCATGTATTTTATGATTTACAATAAGATTGAGTTGGAATCTAGATTTAATTTCATGAATTAGGGATTAATTCATATAATTGGCTATCCTAGGTGTTATTTCTAGTTCAATTACTAGGTTTTAGCTTTTGATCCGTAATTGTCAATAACGAAATTTATAAGTAGAAATAGGTTAATTAATTTTGCAGGTAATGTTAGTCTTATCCTAGGATTTTAAGTCTCTAATTTACGTAATCTAAGCTTATGTGATTATGACATAGGCCAGTCATTCCATAGTTTCTAAAGTTGTTACATTATTAAATCTAGAGAGCTTTTTCTAGGCTTTCGCGTAATTAGGGGTAATATTTCTATTGTATAGGGATTATCTTAAAATACAGGAACAAAGGACGCAAGTACTTTTATAAGGTAGCATCTTAGGCATGACAAAATTTATGTGTTTGATGATCAATTATAATTCATGAATCCATGAAATATTTTCTGCCCAACTCTTTATCTTAGTTATTTACTTTCTTGTTTTGATCACTTTAATTTTATTAATTGCTTTTTTTTTGTTTTTAATTTCATCGCATTAAAGGTTTGTTTTCTTTTTCTTTTTCCTTCGTGCAACATCAAGAACAGCCGAAATGAACAACTTATTCTCTGTGGGATCAATCCTGAATTACCCTACTACATGGATTGTTAAGTTAGTTAGGTATTTTATTATTTGGTGGTTTACAACAAAACCCCCATATATCAAAGTTTTCGTCAAAATCTTTAAGGGCATTTAAGGAAGAGTTACATGAATGGAGCACTTTTGAAAGCTTGGATAACCTAGACTCATATGTTATCTTAAAAGTTTCAATGAACACTTAGACTTTATGGGAATGAGTTGTAGTATATTTTTTTATATGCCAGTTTAAGTAATTTCTTTCCTATTATTTGTTAAAAAATGCTTAATTTGTGTTATATTTTACTTAATGAATAGGCTACCCCATATGGAATAGAATTGGAGCAAAGGAAGAAAAAAAAGAAGAAGCAAAAGCAAGTTTAAACATTTAAGAAGATTAGTTTAAAAGGCTTCCAAAAATAAAGCATTTAAAGCTAGGAAAAATACGCTTCTTGAGGTGGTTAAAGAGGCTAAGAGCTCTCGAGGCTTGGAAGTAAATAACATTACTGGTTACTGGTTACTAGTTACTGGTTATTATAGATATAACTACAGTATTAGGAGAGCATAATGCATATGATAAAGGATAAGGACTTAGCAGCATGCAACAATGTGACTGGAGGGATAGTTATCTTCCCAGGTGACAGGTGGTGCCAAACTAATTAAGTGGAGTGATTTAGGTGCAATGTTTTTAGAGATCAGAAAAAAAGCATGGGTGTAGTGTTTTAGACAGTAGCAAAATACGTGAGTAGAGCTTGCCATATCAACAAAACACTTCCATTTAAGAGTTAAAGAAAGCTTAGTGAAAGGCTTGAGAAGCCAGTGTTGAAGAAGCAAAGAGCTAGCAGCATTTTAAGAGGAGCCACTTGAGTTTTAATGGTAAAAACTTGGTGAAAAAACAAGTAGCCCTAGGTGAAAATAAAAAAGTACATAAGTTGGTGGAAAATTGTCCTTGAAGCTAGAAATTGATGGCTAGGTATAGAGAGCAACGTGCTTAAAGAAAAACCATAAGAAGCTCCCCATAGAATAGTTGTTGGCATCAAGCTTGGAGTCTTTCCTTGGAGTGGTGAAGTTGGCACTAGATAGAAAGGAGTTGTCCACTTTAAGAAGGAGAGTCAACATTATCCAAAAAGAGGAGCTCTCCTCCACTTACTAAAGGCTACAGAAATGTGATTTGAGCATGATGGAGTCAGTTGGAGCTTGGTGGATGGTGCCTTAATAGAGTTTGCATTCTAGGAGATGAAGCAACATCCTTGTAGCTTAACCACAAATTTGTATTTAATTTGAATTAAATCACTGTCCATCCACCACCTTTTGCTTGTTGTTTGCTATAATTGTTTTTGTCTTTTTCTTTATTTTATTTTGTTGGCAGAATGCTTTATGCTTTGTCTTAGGTAGTTGCTTTTCATTTTCTCTTTTTATTATCTTATCCAAATGTTCTTAGGTTTTTATTTTCAATGGCTTTTCTTTGTTTCATCATAATGTTATGGCTCTAACTCGTACGTTGATTTCTTTCTTACGTTTTTAACCTCTGGTTTATGTTATTATGTTATCATTATAAGGGATAAGCTTTATTTTCTGAAGTTTTCATTTATTATTAATTTCTTTGGATAATTTATTTTTGATAATTAGTGTTTATGCATGTTCTTATTATTTTAATCATTTAATGCTAACTTTTACTTAATATTTAGGTTCTTAAATATTTATTTAAAGTTTTAGTTGAATTAAGTTTTAGTCAATCAATGAATAGTTTAAGTAATTTGTGTTTGGTGTTAGTTTAGGTGTTAATTTATGTTTTTCATCTAGTGTTTTTAGTTTTCCAGCTTTAGTTTAATTTAATTAAGTATAGTCTTTGTTTATTTAATTTTTTTTTTTGCTTAGTTTAAGTATGTGTGGTTAGGTGTTAAGGGTTTAAAGGTATAGAAATAGAAAGGGTGAAGGATAATCGATTATGAGAATGGAATTTGCTTTGAATTGATTTGGTTTTTTTAGGCTTAGATTGTTTGGAACTTTGGTTAACGTCATGAATTAAGCATTATCTTTAGGATTGATCACCCTTTAGGTAATTTCTTAATTTAAATACCTAATTTTCCTTGTCGATTTCCAAAAAGTAGCAATTGGTTAGTTAAATTTGTTAGGATACTTAACCAACTAATATAGGGTTCCATTCCTTTAGGTTACACTTTTTGAGCTTATGAGTTAGTGACCTAAGTTAGTCATTCCGTAATACATAATGTTGCTATGCCATTAAATCTAGAAGGCTTGTTTTAGGTTTTCATGTAGTTAGGGGTGTTTCTAGAGTTTGTTAGATCCACCCACTTAATAGGAGTTAAGGGTTTGAGAGCTTGTTCCAACCTATAGGGTAGCACTATAACTAGAACATCTCTTATCTAGATTCAAGGATCAATGGTTATTCTAATATTTCGATAACACCTTCGACCCATTTCTTTGTTATTGTTATTTATTTATTGTGTTTCACTTTGGTGTTTATCCTTTTTGTTATTTTTATTACGTCTTAATTATTTTAGTTCTCTTTGCATAGAGTGGTTTTTGTTTTTGTTTTTGTTTTTCTTTACAATATTAGAAATAGTAGTACCCCCATCTCCTTGTAGGTTCAACTCTAGCTCACCCTAGCTACATAGTAAGGTTTAATTAGGTTTGT
>JAOXYD010220701.1:0-19036 GCA_028565735.1 Pinacopodium congolense
TGTGAGACATGTGAGGAGTACAAGGTATAAATTATTAATTACTATACTTAGGGTACCTAACAAACAGGATGCTACAATAAAGGTATAATTGAAAGGGGACAATATATTATGCGGAGTAGCATTACGGAGTACAGTGTATGTAATATGGCATGAAAGGAATGCCAAGATTTTCATAACTAAATGAAAAAACAACATTCAATTGCTACAAAATTTGATAAAAACAACTGGAATGCATATCATGGCTCAACTGATACACTTGTAATACAATGGAACACTAAGAAAAAAATATAGATAAAAACATTCCAAACCAATCAACAAGGAAAGAAAATGGAGCATTAGTAAGAAGTTTTGCACTTGGTGAAGGAAGGAGGCTCATTTCTTCCTCATAGTGATGGTTTACAAAGTGAAATTCATGCACCTTTAATAGACTAATCCCAATGATCTTTTCTTGTAACTTTTGAATAAATTTCATCCTCTTGGTAAATTTATTTGTTTTAAAAAACAACAAAATGATCCTTTGGAAAATTCGAAAAGTAATTAAACTACTAATTAACTTGTAAGACCAAACAAATACATTGTGTTGAACCAAAGGAGGTTCTAACTTGTAGAACATATTTGTTACTAATGTTGTTTTCTTTGTTTATGTAATTCAAAAGATAGGTTTTTTAAATTATGTACATGAAGATTGTTAACTTTAAAAGAAACTCTTAGAGCTTAAAAAGGAATGAAATTTAGAGTCTAAGAGGAATTAAAATGAAGAGAAAAGTGAAGGATGAAGATCAAGACTAAGAAGAAGATTAGAAAGGTGTATGCTTAAAAGTTTATTTGTAAATCTTTTCTTAATCTTCTCAATATTCTTAAGGGCTCATATTCATGCATGTGCTTTTTACATCTTGGTCAAAAATTTTAAAGTTTTATAATTGTTTACATTCAAGACAAAAGTTTTAAAGCTTACACTTGGATCATTTATATAATAGGCATTAGATTAGAGTTTCACATTGGTTTCTAGTTTCATAATCAAGAGGAAATTTGGTGATTTGATTTAAAGAAGTCCCCTTGTGTATTAAAATTTTTTAGAAGTTTTTTATGAGTTTGTTTGAGTACATTTGAATATATTTGAGTTAATGTCTTACGTGAAAATATTTTGAAGATACTTGAGAACGTATATGAAAATTTTGAAAAATTTTTAAATATTTGGAAAATTTTCACAAGTGCTTAAATTTTCATGAACCAAGACATATTTCATGTTTGAGTTTAATTGAAATGTCTTGGTGTCTAAAATCACTTTAGGAATGAATTAGAAATTGTGTGAATTGGTTTTAAAGTGAAAAGAATAGTTTTGAAATATTTGAGAAAGTTTGAAAACTTTTGAAAAAGTTTAGAAGTTATTTAGAATAAAAATTTCCCATAACCAAAATAAATATTATGTTGAGTGTAATTGACAAGTCTTATATTTAGAATCACTTATGAGATGATTTAAACTTATGTGAGTTGCCTTTGGAGTGAAAGAAATGGTTTTGTAAAGTTTATAAAACTTTGAAAGATTGAAAGTTTCTAAAAAGTTAAAATAAAGTGTATAAATCATCATAGACCAAGACATTTTTGGTTTTTGACCTTAATTTAAAGGTCGTCATCCTAAAAATAAATTTTAAGGATGTTTTAAAACTTGTGTGAATTGGTTTTGAAGCAAAAGGAATGGTTTGGATATTGTTTGGAATTAATTTTGAAATATAAAGTTTTAAAATGTAGTTAAAGTTGTATGTATTAAAATATTTTGAGTTTTTGAGTTAATTGATGGGCCTTGATCACTAAAAATTTATGGCTAACTTGAAAAGGTTGCTTTTTTCTTTGGAAAAAAGAAATTGGTTTTTGGATTTTTTAAATTAGACTAATGTTGTTGTAAAATCTAAAAATGGTTATTAATCGACCAATGGCTTATGTTTGGTTATCCAATTGAATCTTTATGAGGATAGGTTGACCAATCTTTGCCATGTGGCCAACCAATGCCTTAAAAGTAGGCATATTAGTCAACCAAATGAAAGGATTAGTTGACCAATGACTAATTACTGAATGAGCATGAAAACATATAACAAATAGTTGAAAATACTGTGAAATGGCTTTTTTTAACATGTATAACAATTAGATTGAGTTTTTAATAGTTATTTAAGTTTGAGAAGCTTATAAATAGATATTATAAATATTTAGAACCAATCTTTATGCATTTTTTATGAGTGTTTATTATCGTGGGGCCATTATCCTCTCTTTAAATGATCAACTTAATAAAGTGTGTAGCGCCCACACTTATAAACTTCAAGATCTTCCATTATCTATTTGATGTAAGATTAATGCATTCTTCTATTTTGCGCTCAGAATCAGGAGCTCGATGTGATGTTCTCTCCCACCTATCCAAGACCCCCTAATCACAGATGCCCCACCCTACCTACCACTATCGTTCCACCAATGATCATTATTGCATCGATGACATATGGTATTTGAAGTGGAATCGAATGAAATCAAGAGTTGCCTTTGATAATACTTTTTCATAGAGCCATTTCCCTCTTCTCAAAAGATTGACCTAATGGAGTATGCAACACTTAAGTTTATAAACTCTATGACCTTCCTTTGTTTATCTGATATGAGATTAATACACCATTTTACTTTATGTTTAGATCCGAGAGAACTTGGCATGACATTATTCATTGAATGGGCTTGTGGTTGGTATTATGTATTGAATAAGTATGAAGAAAGAATTGGGTTTTTTAGTTTACATTTCTTGCATCTTTGAGCAATATTTTAATCAAGCAAGTGTTTTAGTTTATGTATGCTTGAGTGGAGATTGAGAGCTTGATTTTTGGGGCTTTGTTTTAGTATAGAGATTGATTGGAAAATGATTACTCTTAACTTTTTTTAAGTAAAATTATTTTAGGTTCCTCTTTACCATAAAAAGAAGATTTACAAGGGTTACTCTTCATCTATATAAAGAAGATTATTACAAGGATTCCTCTTCACCCTAAAGAAGATTTATTTGAGTGGTAAAACTTTCAATAAGTTGGTGTACAGTGGATGTATGCAATAAAGGGTATTTTTTAACCACTATAAAAATTAGTTTACACATTCTCTTTCATATGCTCTTTAATTTATGCGAGTTAATTGTGATTGTTATTAAATTATTTGCATTAAATTGGCATCATTTACGTATAGGTTAAATTGTAGTTTAGGGACTTCATATTTAGAAAAAAAAATTGTTTAAGTGGTTTAGGCTTAAAGATTAAAAAAATTTGTAAATACCTCAGGGGACCATTTCTCTCTTCCCAAAAGACCGACCTAATTGAGTATGCAGTGCCTACGCTTATAAACTCCAACACCTTACTTTGTTTATCTTATACGAGATTAATGCATCCTTCTACTTTGTATTTGGAGCTAGGACTGCTTGGCATGACATTATTCATTGAATGATCTTTTGGTTGGTGTTATGTAATGAATAAGTATGAGAGAAAGAATTGGGTTTTTGAGTTTTCATTTCTTGCATCTTTGAGCCCCTCTTTGAGTATTGTTTTAATCAAGTAAGTGTTTTGGTTTGTGTATGTTTAATTAGATATCGAGAGCTTGATTTTTAGGCCTTGGTTTTGGTATTGAGATGGTTTAGAAAAGGGTTATTCTTCACCCTTTTAAAAGTAAAATTATTTTGGGTTTCTCTTTACCATAAAAAAGGAAGATTTACAAGGGTTGCTTTTCATCTATATAAAGAAGATTATTACAAGAGTTCCTCTTCACCCTAAAAAAGATTTATTTAAGTGGTAAAACTTCTAATAAGTTGTTGTACAATGGATCTATGCAATAAAGAGTATTTTCTAACCAAATTAAAAATTAGTTTACACATTCTCATCCCTATACTCTTTAATTTATGCAAATTAATTGGGTTTGTTATTGAATTATTTGCATTAAATTGGCTATAGGATGAATTTTAGTTTAAGGACTTTATATTTAGGAAAATTTTGGTTAGGTGGTTTAGTTTTAAAGATTTGAAAATTTTGTAAATGCCCACCTGCACCCCCTCCCCCCTTACCCCGAGGACCCTTAATGTACGACTAAGACATTACATATAAAATTATGATATAATTGGCATAATTATTTTATCTTGATTAATGCATGGTCTTTTTTTTTCACTTGATCTTTGTTTGATTTGACTTCTTTTATGCTTAATTAGAAACTTGCTTTTATATGCTACTCGATTCCTAATAATTCATTATATAAAGAATTATCTAAGGACACCAATAATCTAAAAGTTCATGATATTGTGCTTTTTTCATCAAAATTATATATTGAAATTTCTCTTAGTTCGAAAAAATCATTTAATTAGATATCCCTAAATTGGTTATATGTAGTTTCAAAAACATTTACTCGATTAAAAGTACTATTTGGTTTATTGAGTTCTTTTTAAAGTTCTTCAAACTTTTCGTTTGTCCTTTAAAGTAACTCATAAGCCATACCTTAGTTCATAGAGCTATTTAAAAACTTATGTTAGTTCCACAGTTAAAAAATATTAACAAATAAGTATAACTTGGGCAAAGATTTAAAAACTAATTTATTACCTAAAAATACTAAGATAAAAATGCTTAAAGGTTACAAGAAATGTTGCCAATGTTCTCCAAACTTTCATTTTAGTCATCTTCCTATTCTTCAAGCTTTCATTGAATTAGTCATTATGTTTGCCATTCTTATTTCTCTAAGGATTTGTTTGATCACTTCTTCATCTTGATTTTAATTCATATTACTTAAGCTTAATTGTACATGATTTCTTAGTCTCTCCCCACTAATTATTTAGACTTTTGATTTTTAGCTTACATTTTAATTTGAGCACTTGCATTTCTACTCTCATTTCATAACTTTGAAATCTTTAGTATTGTAATATTTTTTATCATCCAAATCTAGCATTGTAATCTCCCTTAAATCAATAAGAGAATTTATTCAATTTTGATTTTCAAAAATTATAATCAACAGTACATGAGTCACTTATCACTTAGTTATGGACACTAACTAGTTTTATATTTTAAAAAAAAAAGCTAGGTAAAAGAATAAAATTAAGTTAGTAACAAAGAATTATACCAAAAAGAGAATACATATTGTGAAGTGACTTTTACTTTGATAATTAGCTTATAAACATCTTAGCCTCTTAATCTTCATAATATATGAGTATTGAATTACTTTATATTAGCTTTAATATTATCTAAGTTAATATTTTTGATATTGTTGATGCCATTTTAGACATTATGACTATATAAATAATATTGTTGATAAGTGCACTATTGATTTATTTACTTAATTCTGAAACATTTCCTAAAATTTATAAACATTATTAAATTTATGGTAGAATTCAAACTTTCTTCACATTAATGATAATTCATAAATTTATAATTAAAAGTGTATTTTTACTAAGTACTTCAAAATTATAAACATGATATGCATAAAATTAAGGGAGATATATTGTGAATACTTAGTGAAAAAAGTTGAAAAAAGTTTTTGAAAAAGAGACACATATTCAGTTTTACATCTCTTTTATAAGGCCAAGAAGGAGGAAAGATATTATTATGTAACTTGGTTTGTTTTTTATTAGGATATGTATGGACAATTGATATGTTAATAACCTATTTATGAAACATGAATATTAGGTATTTATGTTTGGTTAAAAGAGCGTATATGGCTTAGGAGAGTCCTCAACTCAAGAAACATTACACAAGGTAAAATCATTTGAATTTTATATAATTGTTTAATTAAATTATATCTTCATAAAGAAGGGAGAGATTGATTAACCAAGAAGATTTAACCCATTCCTTTTATATAATAAAATATTATATCATTAATATTGTGTTTGTCTTTATTGGCCCTAAATATGGCACCTATAAGGGAGGAGTGAATTAGGTATTTTAAAGTTTTAAACGTAAATCGATCTTTGCAGCACATGAAATCTATAACCACAATTCAATAAGATGATGAGTATGATAATACCAACTTGACACAATATGAATATAAATTAAGTGCATGTAAATATGATAAAGAGATAGGGAAGAAAGGATTGATAAATCAAGTTTTGTAATAGGTGAACTTCTTTAAAAATTGCTTTGTGTCTTTCTCTAAACTCTACTTATTGCATTTATTTTGATATTTGAGTTAACATTCCTTTATTAGGTTGAATCTGGGTTGAGTGATTACATTTAGTTTTCCAATTGAATTAGGTTGCTAGTTTTGAGTTTGCGATAAAGTTTTAAATCAATGAACTAACCAAAGATTGGTTAATCATGAGGGTATTAGTCTTAGATTAGAATAATTTAGGACTAGACTTTCTGAGCTTCAAGCTTATTACCTAAGTCTGAGGCATAACGAAACCCCAAGATAGGAACAATAGAGATAAGTCAGTGTCTTTACCATAACATTACCTTGAATTAGAGAATACCCTAGGTTAAGCATCACTGATTCATTAATTAAATCATCAACTACTAAAGCTTAACCAAATAATGTAGGAAAAGCAATCTGTGACTCTGTTACAATATATTGGAATTTTTATAGGATTTTTTTATTAGGTTTTAGTTATTTATTTTCTAAAATCATAAAGTTGAGTGTTCTATAGATAATTGTAATCCGATTGACCTAGTACTTACATCCTATAAACTTCCTCGTAGGATCAATACTTGGAATCTTAAATATACTTCACGTTATTACTTGATTTGATCGGTATGCTTGCTGAATGTTGGTCTCAAATTAAATTGTTAAACTGTGCATAAAAGATAGATTAATTTCAGGTAATTTTGTATGTGGACAACAGTAATCAAGTTTTTAGCGTCGTTGTCGCAGAAGTGAATTGTAATATTAGGAATATATCGGTGTCAGTTATTATAGAGATTTGTTGTCTTATTTGTTTAATGTTTAGATTAGTAATTTCTTTCTTTATTTTGTTTTGTCTTTATTTTCATAGAGAGTGGTCTTTTAGGAACTTGCTTTAATTATCCAAAGGACGTGGAAGAAAAAAAACTATTGGAAAGAGCGCCAATGGTATGAGCCTGAAGTTAACTGGGATGATAGTTGGACAAATCATTTGGAACATATTGAACCCTCTACCGCTGAATATGCGGAATACCCTAATTACTCTTGGCTTAATTCTTCTTGTTTTGAATGACCCTCACAGTTTCCTAGTCAACAGTATCCTGAATGTATAGATTAGTGTACCTCTAGTTGGATGGATCATCCTGATTATTCGTGGCTCAATAAGGCTATATTTGAACAATCTTTAGAAATTCCATATAAACTTCAGCCTAACCATGATCAAAGAACCATGAAGACAATTTTAGAATCAACTAGGGAAATTGGTCATGTAGAGTCAATTGAGCTAGCAAGTGAGAGTGGTGAGTCAGCATCAATTTTAGGTAACCCAATTTTTGAACCTGTTGACTGTGAGCATCAATTCCATGTCGTTCAAAATAAGATAGATGAACAGTTCAAGGTAGCATATGAGAGCATAGATTTCATAGATATTTCAACTTTTGATTCGCGGGCAAGAGTTTTTTACCTAGCCCATTTTGAAAAAATCTTTTAAAGGGGTAAGACTTTTGAACTCAGGACCCCTCTCATTGGTATAGGAACCTTTCCACAATTTATTTGTCATTATTCAAAGGATGAGGATGAAAAGTTAGGTATTGGGTGAAAGCTTAGGATGAAAATTCCCTAACGCTAAGGTTCAACTAAAAGACCTTAAAGAAGCGCTTGTTGGGAGGCAAACCAATCATACAAGTAGGATTTCATATGCTTTCAATAAAATAGTATGCTTTTTTCATGCTTTTTGTGTGTTTTCTTTTAGTGTGTTTGTTTTTGTTTCTTGTGTGTTTTCTTCTATTCTCGGTACTTTGATATTTTGTCCTTTAATTTTCAGATGACAGCAATTCACATCAATGGAGAGGTTTCAAGATCAAATTTTTTATCCAGGTGAATCCGTTTCCTTTCTCTCGAATTTTATGCATTATTTGTGATTTATGAACATTAGGGACAATGTTCAATTTAAGTGTGGGGGAAGGAAATCTTAGTGAAGCACACTTGAGTTTTTCTTGTTGGGTATAGTTATAGCGACTTATTGTACTATGAAATTACATGTCTAGGAAAATTCTGTCAAGGAGATTAGGTTTTAAGTGGGACCGTTTGGGACCCCTCCAGCCCTTCTTGGAAATTTACCTGGTGTGACTTTTTTAGTACAATCGTTCACAATCTATTCACCTATATCAATTGTTTGATTTTCTTTTACTAGTTTATAATTTGTGAAATTTTTTTTTGATTTTGATGTTTAATATTGTCCATGTTTTCTTTTGAATTCAATTATTTTTGAAAATTTTAAATGTTATGTAATTAATTGTGATTATTAATGACTAAGTGCCTTTAATTCATTTCATAATTTGGATAACGGATACCTGATGAATAGAATGATATTCCTCATATAAAATGCAACTTAGTGAGTAATTTTGTGATTCCTTTTAAAACACTTTTATCATTAGAATAAATAAACCAATAAATAACTTTGTTGATAAAATAAATGATCAAACTTCATTCCGCTGATTTAATCTTATACATATATGTATATTAAAAAAGAGAAAAGAAAAAAACACAAAAACACAAAAACACAAAAAACCAATATATATGTGTGTGCATAAGATCGAAGTTATGAGTGGTGCTTATTTCCAGATTATTTGATGTATCTCAATTAAGTAGCAGGGGGTTGTTCACTACAAAATGTTCATCTTCGCGTCAAAAGATTGAGTTTCTTTTCAACCAAGTTGCTCGCATATTTAATTAACTAGTTAATCCAATAACTTATTAAATAAATAATGTGAAAGTTTTTTTAAAGTTGTTGCGTTAAACTCATTATATTTGCCTTTCATTTGTGGAATTGATTTTTGTGAGTTAAGGTTGAAGGTTGAAAAATGATGAAATAATTTAAATGCATTTACGAATTAATATGAGTAATTGATTATCTAACATTTTTTAAAGATAAAGAAGACATTTTCAATAATGATGTTGTTAATCTTGAATTAATTTTCCTATAATTATATACTAGTTTGAGAAAGTTGAATAATTTGTTTGCTTGAGGACAAGAAAAAACTTAAGTGTGGGGGAGTTGTTATGGGTTAAATTTATAGTATTTTTGGATGTTATTTGATGTTAATTTAACCTTATTTGAATGTTTAAATGTTCCATTTATGTGTTATTAAGTTTACTTTGCATTAGGGAACTTAAACATGAAGATTAGAGCCAAAATATGAAAGTTGTGTAAAAAGTAAATCTAAAATGGCCCGGTACCAAGGTGCCGTTATAGGATGAACAGGGCACCATTATGGGATGAACAGGGTGCCATTATTGATGAACAGGGTGCTGTTATTGGACGGTGGGGTGCCTTTAATACACATGTAGCAGCCATTTTTTCCCTAAATCTTCAACATTTCCGGCTTAGCTTATTCCTCCATTTGCAGCTACTTCACTCCTATATAAAGAGGGCTTCTCCAGACGTTTTAAACATTCAGTTTTAGTTGTCAACACCTAAGTTTTAGTTAGTTTTCATATTAAAGTAGTTTTTAGGTTATTTTTAGTTTTAATCTTTTATAATTCAGTTTGCATGTTGTCTTTGTGAGTCCAGAAGTTGTAATCACGTGGATTAGAGTTAGTTAATCATCTCAAATCCATCTCTGGGGATTTCTAAACTTTGATCTTATATATTATAGTTTTATTTTAATTAATCAAAGCATTGTTTCTTAAGTTATATTTATCATAAGCTTTGATTAATTTTTATACTTAATGTTGAATTTCAGTTAAGTTATCATGTTGAATGTGTTCATGGATGATTAATTTTTAATTTATGATTAATGTATGATTAGTGAATTAATCTTTGACTATTTAAATGTTTAATGCTTATCTTAAACTGATCAATTAGGATTTTGCCTTCAGATAATCTAGGATCTGATAGTCTCTACTTAGGTTATTTGAAAAGTCAAAAAAAAATTGGTTTAAATCAATAAACTAACCAAAGATTGGTTAATCATGAGGATACTAGTATGAGATTAGGATAATTTAATACTAGACTTTCTAAGCTTCAAGCTTATTACCTAAGTCTGCGGCATAACCAAACCACAGGATATGAACAATAGAGATAAGTTAGTGTCTTAACCATAGCGCTACCTTGAATTAGAGAATACCCTAGGTTAAGCATCACTGATCCATTAATTAAATCATCAACTACTAAAGCTTAACTAAATAATTTAGGAAAAGCAACCTGTTACTCCATTACAATATATTGGAATTTTTCTAGGAATTTTTTTATTAGCTTTTAGTTATTTATTTTTTAAAATCATAAAGCTGAGTGTTCTCTAGATAATTGTAATCCGATTGACCTCATACTTACCTCCTATAAACTTCCTCGTGGAATCGATACTTGGAATCTTAAATATACTACACTTTATTACTTGATTTGACCAGTACGGTTGCCGAATATTGGTCTTAAATTAAATTGTTAAATTGTGCATGAAAGATAGATTAGTTTGAGCTAATTTTGTATGTAGCCAACCGCAATCACTACTCTATTAGAGTTATTTAAGGAGTTACATCTTTTGAAGATGGAATTATTATCTTTGATAAGCAATAGAGGGGATTTCATCCTTATCTTAATAAGACAAACAAATGAATGCTTAGTAGAGCTTAAAAAGTTTTAACCCATTGTTATTTTTATTACTCATTAAACCTCAAATACTCCAAAATATTAAACATATAATAAAATAATATTAGCAAAATAGTTATGCCTTAGATTTCGTCCAGTTTTCCTTTTACTTCTAGTAAAAAAACTTGGTTCTTCTAAATCATTTAAGGATTCTTTAGAAGCTCCTAGTTCCATCTTAACTTTCCTAAAATCTATCAAATCAAAATTAGTCCAGTAAATTTTCCCTGACATTGGCTTGGATTTTCTTCTCACTTGGTTCAAAAATATTATATGGTTACTTATATGAGGCCTTCATGGTGAAATTTCAATGATAAAGATATCACTTTTTTCTTCTTTTATTTAACACCACTTGATATCAATTAATGTTAACTTACAAAATAAAGAAACTAATGTGTTATAGGTACCTGCACTAACTTAGCTGCTTGAATATTAGCCTTAACACCTTTCTCAACCAATATTTTTAGGGTTTTTCTGAACATCCTATATTTAACAATATAATATTCTTTCAATATCTCCCACATACATACAAAAGTGTCATGAAGAAATCTATGGTTTTTATGCTCAAATGCATTTCTCCTATCATTCAACTAATGCATATATGGTGTATTTGAACTAATCATTTCACTTTATTTAAAGTGAATTTCGTTCTTCTGTTACAAAATTTTTTCCTAAAATTGCATTAATTCATTTGAGGGATACGAGAAAGAGACATTCCATATGCCTAACATGAAACCTAAGTGCTTTTCTGAATCTTCTATCTCTAAATGTTTCTATTTGATGATATTTAAGCCTACAAACGTGTCAGACATGTTTCTGGATGATTGTAAATTCATGTGAGGAGCATGTTAGGAGGTTGTACAAAATTATTTGATATGTGTGCTAATATTTCATATTCGTTTTTTTTATTTACAAAAAAGCCTCCTAGGAATTCAAATGAAATACTCCTAGAGTTGTGAACATGTATATATGTAGCATGAGAATGTTTTTTACATCTTTTACCTTGTTAAGGGCAAAATGCATCAATATAAGACTATATATTCCTAAAGAAATAATGCTAATTTATTGATATATGCATGTCCTTCCTAACATCTAATCTCGACCTATACAAGGATGGATGATGATTTTGCTTAGTTTAGGGTTTATATGTAGATGCAACATTTTCTATTTAGGGCCTAGAAACATATTCATCATCTAAATTCTTTCCCTTTACAAAAATAGTCTTTGTAGCATTAGAAACACTCCTAAACATTGCCTTCAAGAAAGAAATACAAGTTCTCTTTGCCCTTTGTGAACTTTGCAAATATTTTTTATCACTATTGACCTCCTTCTTCGATGCCTCATTCTTATGCATCAATTTTTTCTCATCATTTTTTAAACAATCACACTATTAGATTCTAGGATGTCATTCATCTCATTATTCAACCTATCAATTTCTTATATGCATTCATTCTTTGCTTCTAATATTACACCAATTTCATCCTTTAATTTCTTATTTTCATGTATGAACTCATCTAATTTCTTCAAAACTTCTCTATGCTCTGAAGAAAACCTATTCCTTTTCAAACTAACAACTCTATGGCACTTAACTATATCATCATATGATAAATCATCCTTCACATAATCATCATAATAATCATTATTAAAACTAGAGGATTTTTATGAAGACAACACCTCATTGTTCTTTTTAGAGTTGAAGCATGTAGCAGGTACACGTTTTTCCAAGTGCTCATCCTTCTCTTCTTTTTCCACATTCTCTAGTTCCTTCACTTTATTACCACCGACATAAATATCTTCTAATCTACACCAAATCTTGTTAGTTAAATTACATATAAATACTTCATTAAATATGCTCCTATTTAATGTATTAAATAAAATATACATGGAATTTTTGTTCAAAGAAAAAAGTTCTAAATCATTTGTAAAAGCATAAGGGTCATTTTTAATAATTTCCATGAAATTGATATTTTGTCTTATGAGGAAAAACATTTATCCTAATTTTATATTGTAAAAAGTCATTGCCATTAAACAAAGCTGGACTATAAACATCTAACTCCTCTTGATCAAAACTACCATTCAACACACTCAAATATGTCATAATAGATTTTTACTCACAAATTTTATTAAAGATTAAAATAAAAGAGAGACTTTGGCTCTGAAAGTAAATGTAAGCCCTATGAAACCTAAGTGGGGTGTGAATAGGTTGTTAAAATATTTTTCTAAACTAACAATTAACCTAACTAAACCAAATCTTCCTAACTCTACAATCCCCAACCCAATGTTTACTATATGGAATATCAATCCAATTCAATGAAAATAAATCAAATTTAAGAAATTTAATAGCAATCATAATTTGAAAAAATTAACAAGGATAGGGAAAGATGGATAAACAACGATTTTTTTAGTTGTTTAGATATCCAACTTTAACCTATTTCCACTCCTAAACAAATATTTTTAGGGTGATGATTAACCCTTATAACTTCGTCTTTCTATAAAGGGTTTAAGAGGAACCCAAACAATCTAACTTAGAGGTGAAGAGTAATGCACAAGCTTTTCCTTTCAACTATGTGAAGAGGAACTCATAAGCTTATGCTTTCAAAAAGGGTGAAGGAGAACCCAACACAATCTTCCTTTATGAAGGGTCAAGAGTAACCCTATAAAAAAATTAATTTCAACAACTTAAGTCTAGACAACTTGCCCTAAAATCAAGCTGTCAAATCATGCAACACTTCCTAACACAAAGCTTGATCAAATCAAAACTTAAAGAGCTCAAAAAATGCATCGAATGCAAGTGTAAAATTCAAGACATTATCTAATGCTAATTCAACAACCAAAGGCAAACAAATCTCATTCAAGGATTTTTTCAATCACCAAAAATTCATCAAGATACTACCAATACCTTTAATAAAATCCTTTTCAAGAAAAGGGGACCTTATACTACAATTCCTAACTTAAGAAGATTAACATCCCTTTCAAACACATCTAATACACATTTAGAGATATTTCACTTGAAAATCAATAATCAAAGGGTTTTGATTCTTTGAAAGATTATCAAAAATGTAAATGATAACCCTATTGAAAGGTTAACAAACTAGAGATCATTGGATTGAAACCAGGAAAAACAAAATTGAACCATGAAACAAGAAGAATGATCAAAGTAAATTCAAGCAATTGAAACTTGTACTATGATTACTTTATATGCTCAATAAGCTCTCAGCTTGCAAAAACATTGATGTATAATCAATAGAACTCTTATTTATAGTGTTCTTAAGCTTAAGAACTATTATGGGATGAGAAAACTATTGATTCCCAAAACTAGAAACCAAATGTTGATTTGAGACATCTTAATCGTTGACATATGTTATGGACTAGTCTACTAGTCAATAGTCAACCAATCTATTGCACTATTTAATCTATTGGCATTGAAAACACACAGTTGTCAACCTATAAATGTACTGGTCATCCAGTCACTAGAAAAAAATTCCAAGTTCTACAACAAGTAGAATTATCATTTAAAACAAATTCATTCACCTCCAATTTAATTAAAACAAGTTACGAAACATCCCTTAAGTAAACTTTAATACTAAGACATGATAATTAAGCTAAAAACTCACTTATGTCTTATTTTATGACCGATTTAGCACATTTTGAAAAAATTTTGTTTAAAAGAGTTCTAAAACAACTAATAAACCTGCTAAAAACAATTTCATTCACTTCAAAAAAGTTTTAAAACCAATTTTAAGGATTTTTTTATTTTCGTAAATATTTCAATCTACATAATCATAAAATTTTCCATTAACTCATTCAAAATTTGTCAAATTTTCTCAAAGAAAAATCAATTAATACAAGTTATAAAACTTTTCAAAATCAATTTTAGACATGAAGACATTTCAATTGAAGTCATGCCCAAAATGTGTCTTGATTAATGAAAATTTATACACTTAAGCAAAATTTCTAAAATCTTTTCAATGTTTTCCAAACCTTCTCAAACATTTTTAAATAGCATTATTACACAAAAACTTGCATTAATCACACTTAAATAACTTTAAAATTTGCAAATCACTTTGACACATCAAGAGGAGTAATTTGAAGACAATTCACACAATTTCCTCTTTGGTATGCAACTACTTACTAACATGACATGAAAATTTCATAGAAAAAACAACTAAACTCTAAAACATTGACTAAACCCCTAAATGTAAATGTTCATGAAAAAATCATCCCTTCATGCATTGATCAAGATTAAGACAACTTTACATAACCAAAAAAATAATCCTGAAACTATTTAACCTTGATCTTCATGGTTTTGTTCTTCCATTGTTCATCTTCTTATCACTTTGATCAGTTTATTGCCTTCTTCATTTCTCTTTTGCTTCATTAATACACTTCCTTCATGGTCTCCAACAAGTATGCATGCACAATTTCAATTTCCTATCTTTTTTAACACATTAAAACTAATGCATTAATAATAATTACCTCTTGTTATCATCAAATCCAATGATTAGAAGCTTCCTTAGTTCAACATAAATGATCTATTTCATGACAATGAGACGATGAACAAGGAGATAAATTTTTTCAAAGAATGGTTATCTAAGTTCATTCTTGGAAGTGAAAGTTGAACGACATGTTTGGAGGGTAACAGAGCTCTAGTGATAGGCTTGAAAATAGTTTCACTTCTAAAAGTGCACCATCAAATTTCATGATTATTTTTATGAGGGAAAAGCATATACATGGTGAGCCTATGCCTAAATTTTTCATATGAGCATGTTCCATCTTCTACGTATATATAAAATAACAAGCTCATCATCATCACCTATGTATTAAAGCAAAGAAATTTTCCATGAACTCATATATAGTCACATGGTAAACCTAAAAGGAAAAACATTGGAAATAGTAGGTGTACTTTCTACGAAAGATTCTCCTAAAAGAACATGCATCATCCTTCTTATTCATATATGTCTTATTATCATCAAAATAGCATAAAACACTAAGTCATTATAGGTTTCATTACAGGGCTAAAGGGACAACACATTCTTCTATTTAAAATAAGCTATATTTCCACGAAAAAGGCATGCCATTTGATAGTTTATATGGAAGGATTTTTCATAAGGTCAAAAAAGTTTGAGCACTAACCTCTAAAAACTCAAGCTATGTGACAAGCTAGAACAAATTTAATTATTTTCCTTGTACATCAATATAAAGAGCCATATAATGAGTAGAAACATATGTAAAGGGGGAAAGCATTAATGCATACACCTAGGGACAAAAAGATTGATTAAGTTAGGAAATTGGTACATGAAAACCATAAGAATAACTCTTTCATGTTATAAATTCTTCACGTTAACTATTTACATATATTGTAGATTTAAAAAAAAGAAAGATAAATTATTTATCTTTCCCTTATAATGCTTATAGTATGAAAGAATGGGGAAATTGAAACTTAATCATTTCATAATGCATGAAATAAGGAGGAACATATATATATGAAACGTTAAGTTAAATGGAAGCTCAGATTAACCAAAAGATCTAATACAATTAATTGAGCAATCAAAGGATGAAGTAATAGAGCAAATCAGAGCATATATGCAATTTAAGTGAATAACTAAGGATGAAATAAACACATTGGGTTAAGTAAATCATTATAATACTTTTGTAACTTTATCTTGGTCATTTCAATCTTTTCATGATGTTTTATACTTATGGTCCATTGTATATAATTTATTTTAATAAATATAAAATTTGTGAAGAATAAAAGCAAACTCTTTAACCAATGTAGTAGTATGATCAGCCAATTTCTTTTGGAGACATGTAACGTTCGTTTACGACAAAATTAATTGACCAATCCAAAAAAGTGTTAGGCCAATGTTGTCATTACTTTCCATTATAAGGGCTATTTTTTTTTAAGGCCTAAAGGCACTTTAAGGGAGGGGGTGAGTTGATTGTACTAAAAATTTTTCTTTAATTTCAAATTTTGATTCACCTTAATAAAAGCTAGCCTATATGCAATTTCTAATCCAATATTTAATGAAATGTTAAATGCTAATGATGAAGCTAAAATAACACAACAAAGTAATATACTAATACCTTAATCAACAACATATATAAGGTTGAAGCAATAATACAATATGTTAATAATATAAAGATGGAACAATGGTACAAGTGATCAACAATATAAGCATAAATGACTAGCACAATTATTAACAAAATAATAATATTTAACATAATATTAATAATATGTGAGGACAGAAAATTACATCAGATGAACATAAGATGCTTGAAAATTTGAATGATAATTGATATTCTACATCAAACCCATGCTCAGAAATAATTTTTAGATGTAAACACTCAAATGAAACCCTTTTAAAAAAATTAAAAAGACAGAATATAAGAGTTTAGAAACTAAAGCATGTATATAAAGCTAGAAAGAATAGGATTAAAAGGGATGAACATTGAGGTATGAAATTTTGAGGAAGGTTGTACTATTTTTCTAAAAAATCTCATGCAAAATATGTTTTTTCATTTAAAACATCAAATTTTTAGAATTAGAAATAAAGTTTTCGATGTAAAAAAAATATGTTGTAATATTGAAGTAGCCATTAGGAAAGAGGAGTCATCGGGGTTAAAATGAAAAAAGAAAGTTTTTTTTATAGATACTTTAATAGTGATTTTATCAGGGATCAATGACTTAATTATTCTTCTAGCATAACAATCATTAATGTCTAAAACAGGGACTACAATATTTGTTTCACATGACTACGATTGCCTTTGAAGAACCATGTTGATATCAACCAATAATGACCCAGAAAAGCACTTCAAAACTTGATGAAAATACTTTTAAACATTTATAAACATTTAAACATAAAATTTAACTTCAAACCAGTTTCAAAACACCTTTAAAAAGTTTTTAAAATTAATATACTGTTTTGAATCTTATGAAATGCATGGATGCAAAATTTGAGACCTTAAAATATTCTAACTTCAAAGTAAACTTACACAAAAGTTTTAAACACAAGGCTAATAATCTTAAAGCTTTTATAATGCCCGTTCTCCCTTTTCCTTCAAGTTTGACCTTTAATTCCAAGCTTTTCTCCTTGATAACTCATCGTAAAACTATCAAATAACAAATCCTAAGTGAGTTAGGTTCAAACCACAGAGAGTTAGAAGGTTATTGCTATTTCAAATGTTGTAAATAAAAGAAAACAAAGCCCTTGAAGTGATGAGAACTAAAATAGCTAAGACACAATAAAAACAATGAAAAGGACAAACACAAAGCAATAGACAATAAACTAACAACAATAGTAAAGAAATAGGCTAAAGGTATTGTTGGGAATTTGAGGCTATCTTTGATCCTCAACCCTAGGTCGAAAATACTTTAACTAAGATGTTAGCTTATGGGTTCGAAAAAGCTATCAAACCCTCAATCCCTTGAAAGTGGGTGAATCTAACAAGCTCTAAACACCTTTAACTCTGTTGTAACCTCAAATAAGCTCTCTAAGTTTAATAGCGAAGAGGCATTAGGTACTAAGGAATGACTAACTTAGGCCACCTACTCATAAGCTTGGAAGGTGTGACCTAAAGGATTTGAACCCTAAACTAGTTAGTTAGGTTTCTTGATAATTCTAACTAATCTATTGCTACTTTCAAGAACTGTTATGGACTATTATGTATCACATACCATTAAATATAAGAAACCTTTACTTAATTAAAGGAAATTAAGGCTGGAAAATTCAAAAGAGTATTGAAAACCAAGATTCAACATTTAATCAAATTCAAAATTAAGCTATTTATGCTAATAATAATCTAATTATAACTTCATTAAAAAAACTCAAACTAATTATACTAAACTAGAAATTATAGCAAACCTAAAATAGGGTAAAATCTAAAATTAAACACTTCATAGATAAAGCAAAACCCAATCCAAAAACATAAAATAATCCATTAAAACATCAAAACACAATCTTTGTTGACCTAGAATAACAAGATATTGTGCTCACACCTTCAAAATGAAAGCTAGAAATTAATGAAAAGATCATCTATTGCACTGTACCCAATTATCCATACATTGTTTATAGTCTCAAGCTCCAATTGCATTAAAAACTCAAACTCAACATCATATAACATAAAAATATGAAAATAATAGAAAATAAATCATCCAAAAACTGTGATTAAAGTGTAAAGGTACCTAAAAAAATAAACTAAGTACATGATATAAAAACAGTGTGGATTGATTTGAGTGTATAATTTTTTATTATATTCTTCTAATATTACATAATTTTGTTATCATTAAAAGGGGGG
>JAOXYD010220711.1:0-19035 GCA_028565735.1 Pinacopodium congolense
GGTCGACTTTATGACAATTTTAAACTTCAGCTGAAATTATAAAAATCAATCCCCAAAACACATTGTTCATAACATACTTTATTGGGTGAGCATTGTAGGCTTTATTGGGAGGTCACTTGGTCTTTTTACATGAAAGTGAACACCTATAGTTATTAAACCAAGTCACCTCACACCAAGTCACTTCACACTAGTGGGGTGAATTAACTTGCTAGCATATTGATTTTGAATGAGTTTTTAGTGATAAAAAACATTCCAAAAAAAGATATCACAATGATCATCAACAATTCATTTTCTAAAGTCATAAAACAAACCAAATGTTTTTGTTCACCAATATTCCTGATTAGTTGCATAGAGTTTAAAATTCACTCAAATAATCAAATTCATCATGCATATATTAGTTTCCATTCCAAATTCACATGAAAATCTACTTAGAACTTCTTTTAATTTAGGATTATGCAAATGAATCACTTTCCATTATATATTCACAACTACAATTAAGAAAAGTCATGATAAAAAAAGAGTTACCCCATACCAACTATACCAATCACATGCATTACATCAAGATATATCAATTAATATTTAACCAAACTTAGTATGATTTCCAGTTAAAATGACCAAGTTAGCTGCAAAAAACTTTTGATAATCCAAGTATGTACCACTCATCATGAATGTCATCTTATTTCCTCCCATACTTAATATGAGCATTAAATCCCATACTGAAAATAATGCACTATGGGTCAAGGAAAAGAAGGTAAAGTGTCACGAAGGAAGAGTCGCCCCTCAAAATCATCAATCAACTTAGGAATGTATAACTTAACTCGTTGTCCATTTACCTTAAAGGAGTTTCATTTCCTCTTTGTACTTCAAGAACCTTAAATGGAAAGATGTTGATAACGTACTTTTAGTAGAAGTATTAAAGAATAAATTATTAAATGTAATTTAATTGTGTGATAAAGGTTTCAAAGTCTCCTTTGAAGGTACACCTTGCTTAGTTTATAAAGTTACTAATAATTTCATTGTTTTTTTGTGTGTAAGAGAGTAGCAAATATCTATACTATTGATTTGGATGATCTCTCTAACCAAAATTTTGAGTGTTTGATTTCTGTGAATAATGATGCTTGAATGTAGCATAGGAGATTAGGTTATTCTAACATGGAAAACATCTCAAAACTTTGTAATAAGGAGCTAGTAAATGGTCTACCACGGATCAAGTATGAAAAAGAAAAGATTTATGATGCATGAAAAATGGGCAAGCAAACCAAGGCATCATTTAAGAAGAAAAATGTCGCAATAACTTTTAGACCTTTAGAATTATTGCATATAATTGTTTGGATCACCTATAATTGCAAGTTTAAGAGGTAAATTGTATGCGTATGTGATTTTTTATTATTATAGTAAATTTATTTTGGTAATGTTTTTTGCTCATAAGGATAAATGCTTTAAATCTTTTGTTAAATTTGCAAAAAGAGTTCAATTGGAAAAAGGGTACATGATTAATTCAATTATAAGTGATCATGGCAGAGAATTTGAAAATGAATTGTTTGATGCATATTGTGAAGAAAATGAAAATTTTCATAACTTTTCATTTGATAGAACTCCTTAATAAAATGGAGTTATTGAAAGGAAAAATAGAACCTTACAAGAAATGGGTAGAATCACGTTGAATGAATATTGTGTTCCTAAATATTTTTGGGCAGAAGCTATTGCACGTACATGTCATATATCCAATAAGGTCTACATAAAGCCCTACATGGATAAAACTTCGTATGAACTTTAGTATGGCAAGAAACCAAAAGTGAGTTATTTCAAAGTGTTTAGTTGTAAATGCTTTATTTTGAATACTATAGATAATTTAGGTAAGTCTGATGATAAATCAAAAGAAGGTATATTTGTTGGCTATTCTTTTTCTAATAGAGCTTATAGGGTGTTTAACAAAAGGAATATAATGATTGAAGAGACAATACATGTTGTGTTTATTGAATCTAATCTTTTTAGTGTCAAGAAGAGTGTTGATGATGATGACATAGAAACTAAGGATATGGCGAACTTACGGTTGGAAGAACCTCAAGAAGACACCTTTGATATCTAACCATCACTGTGTGAGCCTATTATTGAACCAAGTGAGGTTAGTAGAGATGAAAGATTACATAGGGAGTGGAGATTTAAGATAGACCATCCCTTCAACCAAATCATTGGTGAAGTAGGAAAAGGAGTAATAACTAGATCAATCCTTAGAGATTTATCTAATATGACATTCATTTCTAACATAGAGCCTAAAACTATAGATGAAGCCTTAGGTGATGAGAGTTAGACTTTAGCCATGAATAAAAAGTTGAATGAATTTGAAAGAAACAAGGTATGGACCTTAGTACTTAGGCCTAATGATCATCAAATTATTGCTAACAAATGGGTCTTTAGAAATAAGCTTGATGAAGATGGAAACATTGTGGGAAACATAGCTAGAATGGTAGCAAAGGGGTATAACTATGAAGAAGGTATTTATTATGAAGAGACCTTTGTACCTGTAACAAGATTAGAAGCTATTAAACTTTTTCTTCTTAAATGAGTTTTAAACTTTATGAAATGGATGTTAAAAGTGCTTTCTAAAATAATTTTATTTAAGAGGAGGTCTATGTAGAACAACCTCTCAATTTTGAAAATCATGAGGCACCTGAGCAAATTTATAAACTTGCTAAAGCTTTATATAGTTTAAAATAACTCTTAAATCTTGGCATGATAGGTTAAGCTCTTTTCTTTTTCAAAATGGCTTTACCAAATGAAAAGTTGATACTACTTGTTTATAAAGAAAGAAAAATTTTTATTGTTCAAATTTATTTAGATGATATCATATTTGGTGCTACTAATGATGTTTTATGTTATGATTTTGTAAATTGTATGAGTAGGGAATTTGAGACAAGCATGATGGATGAATTAAATTTCTTTCCCAGTGTCTAAATCAAGAAAATGAAGGATGGAATCTTTATCAACCAAAAAAAGTATATAAAGAGCTACTCAAGCAATTTTGAATGAGTTAAACAAAACCACTAGGCACACTAATGACCGTCACCACAAAAGTTGGACAAAGATGAATAAGGAAAGTCAGTAGTTGGTAAACAATATCGAGGTATGATTGACAGTTTATTGTATCTGACTGCTAGTACACCAGATATTATGTTTAATGTATGCTTATGTGCTATATTTCAATATAGTCCTAGAGAATCTCAATTAATGGTTATTAAGACAATTTTTAGATACATGGTCGGTTCATCATCTTTAGGTTTATAGTATTTAGTTAGTTGGTTTTTTAGATGCAGATTATGCAAGTAGCTTAAAAGATAGAAAGAGTACATCCATTACTTGTCAATTTCTAGGACATGCATTAGTTTCATGGTTTAGTAAGAAACCAAATTCAGTAGCTTTATTTGCATTCGCGGCAGAATATGTAGCAGCTAGTAGTTATTGTGTATAAGTACTTTGGATTAGGTAACAACTTAGAGATTATGGAATGAATATTACAAAGATTCCCATTAAGTATGATAACACTAGTGCCATTCGCCTAACCAAAAACCTAGTTAAACATTCAAGAACTAAGTATATTGAGATAAGACCATTTTATAAGAGATCATGTATAAAATAGTGATATTGAATTCAAATTTGTAGATAATCACCCTTAATTTGCTAACATCTTTACTAAACCAATGGGTTATGATAGATTTTGCTTAATTAGGAGAAAATTAGGCATGATTGATTGTGCATCTCTTTAATTATTATGTGTTTTTGAATGTTTTGCCCTTTCCTTTTATTTGAGTTTTCATGAACATTTTTCATTTTTTTATGATGTTAAAAAGGGGGAGAGATGTGTGTGATATTTATCTTATTCTTAAAAGTGTATATGATCTATAGATTGCATATATTCAAAGGGATCATTAAAAAGTTTTTACATGAACTAAGGGAGAGCATTAGTTGGCATGTTTGAAGATATGTGTTGTTTGGTTGTATTCATACCATGTATTTGAATTTGTTGTTTTGAAATGTGGTTTTTTTTTCAATCATATCACATATTTTTTCATCATAAAAAAGGGAGAGATTTCTGAACTAAAGGAGGTTCCAATCGTAGTTTTGATGATAAAAAACATAAGTACTAATAATTTAAGTTTATATCATAACATTCAAAGATAGGTTTATTTCAAGATGATTTCATTAGGAAAGCTTGAAGCTTGACGAGCAAAGATGAAGTTAAAGGAAAAGCAAGAGATATATAAGTTACAAGACCTTAGTTAGGTTGTTTTTAATATGATTATAAGTTTTACTTGTTGTCCAATTGATCTAGGGCCTCAATTTTGATCATGAATTGCATATATTTTTTAAAAGTTGCATAAAGTTTTATAACATAGTCATTGAATCATTTTGATTATTCATATCATCTCAAATTATTCAAATCTTCTTTGAACTCTTATTCAATGTTTTGGATAGTTAAAGAGTTGCTTTACTCAATTGTTTGCAATTTTAGAATTAAAATTCATTTGGTTTAAGCTCTTTTGTTGACAGATCTCAAATTTGTCCATATTTAAATTGTCATCATTCAATCTGATATTTTAGTACTCAAATCATGTTTATTACATCAATATCATCATAACATTTTTTTCCTAAGGTCTTAAGAGTGAACTAGAATTTTATTTCATTTTTTCATTTCCTCAAAACATTGATTAAAGCTTTAGGAAGACAAATTACTCAAAGTTGTCTCTAACAGCTCTTTATTTCCTTCTTGGGATCAAACGTCTCTTTGACTTCCAAACGGCTAGGGCTAAAATGTAAACGTTTCAAAACCCTCCCTAATCCTATATAAAACATCTCAAAACACGTTTAGTACTTTTTGAAGCTTTAGAAACAAGATTGAAAGATAAAAATCGTTCAAACCTCAAGGGTGCCTCCTTTTTCACTGTTTGCCTCCTTTCATTACTATTTTGGTTTAATTTCGTCCCTCTCCATCTTAATCTATTTTTGTTTGTATGAATTCATTGTTTTCATTTAGATTAAGTGTTTAAAAGTTTTTTTGGTCATAGTTTCATATTTTAGGGCATTTATTTTGATAGATTAGAGCTTGAACTCATTCAAAGCACAAAAATGTTTCTATTTTTTATATTTCTGTTTGTTCTATTTTTACTTTAATATTGATTCTTTCTATCTTAATCTACTTCTAAAAATGTGAAATTATTTTTTTCTATTTACTTAAGTGTCCTAGAGTGTGTTTAATTTTTATTTATAGTTTTTGGAATATGATTTCATATGTTTTAAACTTCTTTCTCCAGATACACCAAAACTTTCTTAGATTTCTCTGTTCTTAATTTAAAAGGGATTCTTGCTGTCTTAATCCACTTATAAAATTTTGAAATAATTTTTTCTGTTTACTTAATTATCCTATATTTTGTTCTTAATTTCTGTTTTGAATTTTGGGAAGAATATTTGATTTATTTTAAGCTTGTTTTTCCAGATACACCAAAAATGTCTTTGATTTTTCTGTTCTTGTGCTAATCTCAATTTTATGTATTTAGATCAATTTTTGGTTTTGAAAATTTTTTGTGTTTATTTATGGTCTTAAGATTGTCCAGGTATTTTTGGTTTGATTTGTAAGCACTTATATTAACTGTTTAGGCTCCAAATTCACAAGTTACTCAAAACTATTTAGATTTATATGCACTAATTTCATTCATATATTTGAACATCCAAATCTGAATTGATTGCTTCTAAATTGTTGTTTTCTATTTGTTAAATCCTAAATAGTATTATTGACTATTTTTGGAAATTTTCAAAGGCTTATTTAATTGTTTTTAAGCAATTATATTTGTATCTATCAAAGCTGTCAAGAATTATTTCATTTTATTTTTCAAATTGTTATTTATTATTTATATACGTTTTTAGTGCATTAAATTTGTCACATTAAGTTTATTTAAGCTTTCAAGAGTGTTATTGATCAAATATTATTTGTGAAAATACTTTGAGCCCTTAGTTTAATTATATTTTAAGTGAAATACATCTTTAATTATATTTTAAGTGACATACATCATTACATCGGTTACTTATAAATGGGATTACTGTTTTGTTGGAATGGTTAAGTGTATTAGGGTTCTTCTTTGCCATGTCAAAAGGTTTCTCTTCACCTTAAACAAGAAGATTTTTTCTTATAAAGGCTCCTCTTTGCTAAAAAAGATTTGGGTTGTAAAAACTCCTCTTTTCCTTGAAAAGATTTATCTTGTAAGGGTTACTCTTCACCCTAAAAGAAGATTGTATTTGGTTTTGAATTAGTAAAAAAAAGAAGATATCCAATAGGTAGTTAGAGAAGACGTAGTTTATCTTTTGGGTAGCTAAACTTCAATAAAACCTTGTGTGTTTCTCTTATGTTTTCTCTTTTAATGTTTGACTATCAGTTTATTTGTTATCAAATTATCATTCACATTTGCATAGCATATTATACTATTTTGCTTAGGGGGCAAGTTTAATTAGTTGAAGAAAATATTAATAACTCAATTCATCCCCCTCTTGATGCCTTTAGGGCTTACTTAATGCCTAACTATCCCATTTACACAAAACTTGTAAAGTAGACGGTTATCCCACAAATAGTGTTTTACCTTCGATTAGAATTTCTTCTGTTGATAATAAGAAAAATCAGGAGGAAGGATATTACCAATAAGGTAGCTAACATGGAGTGACTATCATAGTCATGAGGTGCTCATCAAGAAAATTGTCCTTGATGTCCTTCTTCATTATGCTCTCCATTGTACCTTCATCCAACCTCGTCAGGTGATCAACGACCAAGTTTTTAGCTCCCTTTTTATCCTTCAGCTCGATATCAAATTCCTACAAAAGTAGAACCTAACAAATCAATCTTAGTTTTGCATCTAGTTTTGTCATAAAGTACTTTGAGGCTATATAGTCAGTGTAAACAATGACTCGAGACAAAACTAAATAAGACATAAATTTTTTAAAAGCAAACCAACTGCCAACATCTATTTCTCCTTGGTAGTGTAGTGGCATTATGCACAGTTTAAGGTCTTACTTGTTTAGTAAATAGGATGAAAGAGCTTACCTTGTTGTTGGCCTAACACAGTCCCCACTAGAAAATCACTTACATCATACATTAGTTCAAAAGGAAGAGATCAATTAGGAGATACAAGTATAGGAGTATTCACAAGTTTTTCCTTTAACAAATGAAAAGATGTAATGCAATTATCATCAAATGAAAACATAACATCTTTCTCAAGCAACTCAGTTAAAGGTCTTACTATCTTTGAAAAATCCTTAATAAAAGGATGGTAAAAACTAGCATGACCTAAAAAACTCCTAATAGATTTAATATTTTTCAGTAGAAGAAATTTCTTAATGAAATCAATCTAAGCTAAATGTACCTCTATATCCTTGCTAGTTATCTTGTGATTTAGGACAATGCACTCCTGGACAATGAATTGAAATTTTTCCCAATTAAGTACTAAATGAGTCTCTTCACATCTGATTAAAACTTTCTCTAAATTATCTAAGCAAGCATTAAATGAAGTACTAAATACAAAGAAGTCATCAATGACTATTCAATGCAATTTTCAAGCATATCAGAGAAAATAGCCATCATGCATCTTTGAAATGTAGTTGGAGCATTACATAAACTAAAAGGCATACGTTTATATGCATATGTACCCTAGGGACATGTAAAATTTGTCTTTTCCTGATCTTTTAGTGCTACCAGAATTTGAAAATAACCATTATATCCATTTAAGGCATAGTAAAATCTATGTCCAACTAATTTATCAATCATCTGATCAATAAAAGGCAAAGGAAAGTGGTCTTTTCAAGTGGCATCATTTAATTTTCTATAGTTTATACACATTCTCCACCCAATTACTTTCCATGTGGTTATTATCACTTTTTTTTTTCAATGGCCATAATAGTGGTGCCTCTCTTCTTAGGAACCACTTGCAGAAGACTTGCCCAAGTGAAATCAGAGATATCATAGATAATACTTGCATCCAGAAGCTTCTTTACCTTATATTTGACCAGGTTCTTAATATATAAGTTGAGTTTTCTCAAGGGCTATGCCAATGCCTTGCTTCCATCTTCCATAAAAATATAGTGCTTGTAGAAAGAGGGGCTTATACCCTTTTATGTCTACAATAGTCCATCCAATGTCTTTATTGTGGTCTCGAAGCACCCTAAAAATTCATTTCTCCATCTCACTTAACAAATAATAAGAAATAATGATTGGAAAGTGCTTAGGTACCTGTAAAAATGCAAACTTCAAATGAATAGGCAAGGGTTTAAGATTAAGAAAGGGAGGTTATTCAATCGAAGGCCTAGGCAATAGCTTGGATGGTTTTTGGAGTTGCTCATAATCTCTATACTATGTCCAATATGCTTGCTCTAACTCAGCTCTATGGTCTCTTGGCTCATCTTGCAACTCCTCGCCTATATCTTCAAACATGCCTTATTCTTCCTCCTCTAGTAGTCTTGAATAAACAATTGAAGAATGATTAGTGTCAAAAGAATATACATTAATGAAATTACAAGAGTTATGAGTTGAAGGATGTCTTATGGCATCAAAGACATCAAACACTAATTCTTCATCTTAAAGTCTCAATATGAGCTTCACTTGCTGCATATCGATGATGGTCCTTGTTGTAGCCATAAAAGGTCTTCCAAGAATGATGAGGATGTCTTGATACTCTTTCATGTAAAGGACTAAGAAGTCCATTGAAAAGGTGAAATTATCTACCTTTACAAGCACATCCTCGATGACTCCCCTTGGGCATATGATAGACCTACCTGCCAATTGGAGTGAAACTGTGGTGGGTTTGGGTTCCCCTAATTCCAGCTTCTTGATAAAAGAAAGAGGCATCAAGTTAATGCTAACACCCAAATCCATAAGGGCCCTATTTATATAGAAATTATCAATAGTGCAAGGAATAGTAAAACTCCCTGGATCCTTAAACTTTGGTGGCATCTTCTTCAGTAAGACGACCAAATACTCGTCATTTAACTTCACTGTTACATACTCCTCAAGCCTCCTTTAGTTAGACAAAAATTCCCTTAATAACTTAACATAAGAGGGCATCTGTGCTATAGCTTTAGCAAATGGAATTTTAGTATGCAAATTTTTAAAAATTTCAAAGAATCTACCAAACTACTTATCTAATTATTTACCTTTAAGTCTTTGAGGATAAGAGATCAGAGGTCTTACTGAATTAATAATGGGGTCAAAAAATAACGTAGGACGATCCTCTATTGTAGCTGGTTCTTCCTTGCTTTCTCCTTGACTCTCTTTTTCCTCACTTTTCTCCACCTCTTCATCATTCTACTTCTCCTCAACTTCCTTCAGCTATTTGCCACTTCGCAATGAGATTGCTTTTGCATGCTCTCTTAGGTTGGCCTTAATAGTACTAAGCAATGAACTTGGAGTCATCTTCTTTAATAAACTCGTAATCTGGCTCATCTTATTCTCATGATTTTTAATGGAGGCCTTTTAATTTTGCATCTTAGCTTCAGTATTAGATATATACTTTGTGAATAGCTCTTCAAGTTTGGATTTTTCTGGTAACATGGAGGTGGATGCCTTAAAACCTGGAGGTGGCACTATTTGAACATTAGATGGTGATAGGAATTAATTTTGCTATATTTTGATATGTTATTTCATTTTAATTCATTACTATTTTTATGTTAAATTGCTCATATTGTATTCCTATTAATTTTATGATTAGGTTTAATGATGGAATAAAAATTTTGGATTAAAACATGAAGATTTTGAGGCAATTAAAGCTACCATGATTCATACAAAATGGCTTTGAAATTTGATGGCTTACGAAGAAACAATTGAAGCTCAAAATGGATTGGATATGAGTATCTAAAGGCTGTCTAAAAATGACATTAATTAGAGCACCATTTGGGAACATTAATCATCACTTGAAGCTATCCAGAATGCAGCCTAAATATAGCCAATTGATGATAAAATATAGTAGCAATTTGATGTCTAAGTGTTGTCCAAATGCAACCAAGTTAAGAGCATAAATGACTAGAGCTTGAAGAGCATTAATCATCATTTGAAACTATCCAAAAATAAAATTGATTGGTGTTTAAGCAAACATTTTGTAGCTCATTTGGAGCACCAAAAACTTCACTTAAATTTGTCTAAAATGGAGCTTATATACAAGTGATGAAGATAGACAAAAAGCATGCACATGAACTTTGATCATGGTGGATGTCATGAAAGAGTATTAGACAATTAACTACTCCCACCATGCATGTTGAAGTGAAGCCTCATATTGCATCAATATGGCAGTTTACATGTGAGTTATGGGAGGAAAAAATGACATGTCTCACCTGCCTTTGGACAGCCTTCCACCTACTCATTCAAAGACACTAGCACAAGGCCAAAAGAATGGAACAAAACTAAGAGAAGGACTAAAAAAACGCATAAAGTTCCATCAATTGGGGTCCTCATACAGCCCTAATTGGAGACAAATAATAGCATAAAGAAAGAAGACAAAATCTTGAAAAAAAAAAGGGGGAGAATAATGACTGCCAGTTGATTAAAAACAAGTATGAGCTGTCCATATTACAAGAGAGAGTTGAAACTTGAAAAAGAAAAGAGCATGTTTGTTCATCCTTAGAAAGCTTGGAGAGAGAGGTGTTGGAAGCTGAAGTTAGCAAGGAGGAGAGCTCTCCAAGGTCAACAAAGGTGGCTGCATAAGTAGCTTACAAAGGAGGAAATCAAGGAGTTCCAAATGGTGTTGAATTTTGGCTGCACATGTGAAATTTTAGCTTCATCAATTTTTTTTCTTTAAGGTGGATGGTTGCATGCCTTCAAATTCACCAATGAGGATGTAGCCATGAGGAGGAAGCCTTGAGCTTCATGCAGCAACGTGATAAGGAGCTCTTGAGTAAAAAATTTCAACTATGCTTCGTGCTTCATCTCATTTGTTCATTGTCTTGTTTTTAATCTTGTCCGAAGGTTCATTTACACTTGCATTTGTGTTTCCTTTCTCTTGGCCGAACGTATGATTGATTTTTCATTAATCAATGCTTTCTCTTGCTTTGTTATTTGAGTTCTTAGTTTAATTAAGTTGATTCACTTCTTATTTTAATGATTTCATAAGTTTAATCAATGTTTTAATTTCCTAATGTTTAGTTAGTTCATTATAGTTAATTTCTTGTTAATATTTAAACCTATGTTTAGTTATGTATGAATGGATCTTGTTAATTTTATTTTTCTAGATTTTATTACTCTTGTTTAAGGGTTGAGTTTGATAATTTCAGATTTATTATGTCATAATATTAATTTGTTTGATGTTTTATTCCACGAAGTTTCAATCATATTTAATGTGTTTAGTTCATCTATGATTAGTAGTTAATCTTCATGCATATTCTTAGGCTTTAGGTAATTAAATTTTACTTTTTACTTAAATTATATATTCTGGAATTTTTATTTAGATAGCTAAGTTAAGTTTTGGTTAATTAGATTTTAGTTAATTGCCTATTAGTTTAAGTAACTTAAGTTTCCATTAGGTAAAAGGCTAAATTTTGACTTCTTATATTAGTGTTAATTTTCCAGCTTTTATCTTACTTGTTTAAGCTTTGAATTTTAACATTTTTCATATTTAATTTGATTAAAAATCAGATTGGGAAAAGTGCTATTCCATGGAGTTTGCTTATTCTTAGTGTCCTTAGTTTATTAATGCTTGGTAAGTAAAAATTTGTACTTGTTTTTAGATCTTAGTTCAAGTAATTTTAGTTTTTGTTCATAGGTGCTTGAATTTTTGGTTAGAATATTAATTTGAGCCTTGTTGAATTAGGTTTTAACTAATTAATTAATATCTTAGTTAACTTAAGTTTGTGTTAGTTTAAGTGTTCAATTGTGCTTTTCATTAAGTTTTTTAAATTTTCCAGCGTTTGCTTTAATTAATTAAGTATTATTTATGTTCATTTAATCTTTATTTTAGGTAGCTTAAACATGTGTGGCTTGTCTTCTTAGGGGTTTGGAGATATTAAAAGGATGAAGGGATGGAAATTGTGAGAATGGAGTTGAAATTATGCTTAATTGGGTGCTTGGTTGTCTAGATTGGTTTGGGACTTAGGTTACATCTCATGAATTAGGAGTTATCTCTAGGCTTGATCACCCTTTAGGTAACTTCCTAATCCAAAAGCTAGGGTGGAGCATGTGATATGTAATAGTCTATAGCGATTGACAAAAGTAACAATAAGCTAATTGAATTTGTTAGGATACTTAATCAACTAACCTTAGGTCCCATACCTTTAGGTTACACCTTCCGAGCTTATAAGTAGGTGGCTTAAGTTAGTCGTTCCTTAGTACCTAAGGCATCTACACTATTAAATTTAGAGAGCTTGTTCTAGGTTATAGATAGGGATAGAGGCATTTCTAGAGCTTGTTAGAATTGTTTGATTTAGAGGAACTAAGGGATTGAGAGCTTATTCGAGCCTATAGGTTAACACTAGGACTAAAGTATCTCTTATCTAGATTCAAGGATCAATGATCATCCCGAAATCCTAATGATATCTCCAACCAATTTCTTCACTATTATTATTAGTCTTGTGTAAATTTGTGTTGTATTGTCTTTTGTTTACGTTCATTACACTTTAGCTTATTTTGCTTTCATATACTCAGGGTGTTGTCTTTTCTTTTTCTTACAACTTTTGAAATAGAAATTGCTTCCTAACTCTCTGTGGTTCGACCATAACTCACTATTGCTACATAGTTTGGGTAGTTGGGAATTTATTATTTATTAGCCTAGGACGAGCTCACCAATTTACACCATGATTTAATATGTTTTTACCTTTATTTACCAAAACATTTATCTTATTTGTGATTTATCTTTATAAAATTACAAGTTCTTGTTTGTTTGAGGGGCCAAGTAATGAAAAATGATGAATTTCAACACGAGAAGCAGAATTTCAGCGACACCTTATTTCGCATTATTCACAGCTATTGTATTATGAAATTAAGGATAGAAGATGAATTGCTGGTCAAAATAACGCCAAATTCTCTAAAGTGAAAGGCCATTGTACTCCTTGATGACATAAATTAAAGCATGTTTTAAAAAGACAAATTGACAAAAACACCCTGGACGTCTTCTAGGGTTTCAAAACCTTATAAGCGACCAAAAAACTATAAATAAAGAACAAAACCAAAGGAAGAGTTTGTTCTTTTTTCATATCATTACCTTTTGTTAATTTTTATGTGTGATTAATTTTTCTTACTTGGGTTAGAATATTAGATGGATTGATTATTTTCTTGCTTAATAATATTGATTTGTTCAAAGATATTTGTTTATTTAAATGCTTAATTATCTACTATAGATTAGCCATCTAGAACAGATTCTTAAGTAATTAAGGATTTGAAAAATATACCTTAATTTATAGAAGAATAAAAAAAAATAGAATTCATTTTTTGAATGACTAAAGTTTGATTGATTGCGAGGGTCTTAAATCTAGAAGAGGATACATTTCTATTTAGTAAATAATATGAAAATTCAGGCAAAACTAGAACAATTAATTAATCAAATATGTAGTGAAAATCCAATAGTTCCAAACAAAAATACAATTCAATAAGTCATCGAATTAAAACTAAAAAACCCAACATAAGAAATAAATTTTAAAAATAACATTCTCAATAAGATGTTTTGGAATTCACTTCTAAATGTAAAGATCTACTAGAAAAACAATTAATATCACCCAGTACTAGTAAACACTCAGCACTAGCTTTCTATGTGAACAATCATACATACATCTTTCAACTATACAAATACTATTAAAATCAATAATTCAAGAGGTATTGATTCACCAGTAAGAATGGAAACATAGATGAAAGATTAACAGATTTAAAAGAGCAGGTAATAGGAACTATGAATGGAAACTTAGCATATGGTAAAAAAAAATTCAATACTCGATTAAAAATAGGCATCCCTTAAGAATCTCACAAGTTAGATGAAAAAATTACTTTAGCATATAAATTTTATTGAAAAGATCCAACGACCATGGGACAATACCCTTTTCAATTACATATCAAATTAGTTATGCACTAACAAATTCTCATCATAGTATTAAATTTTAAAACATTGATAGAATTTACTTAGAACAACTTTTTAAAGATGTAACTAATGATAGAATTAATTTAAAACCAAAAATAAGAGAATTACCAAACATTAATCAACCAATAATATTAGAAAATAGATTATCATTATGCAAATATAAAAAACCAATCGAAAGCATCAAATCAATGTTATGATCGAATTCAATTAAATTAGAAACACTAGTACGATTCATAAATTTGAAACATCTAAAATGAATGATCAAAATGATGAACTAAAAACTAATTAGTTAACAAACGAATTAGAAATAATAAACCAATAAATTAAAGATTGAGCAAATCATACACACAAAATATTTTAAAATGATATTATAGAATTAACTAAAGATCGAAATAAAAATATTATATAAAATTTTAAATCTTTTTATATCTAGTTATTCAAAAAATTTTAAAGGATTAGAAAATTTTAAAAAATGAAAAATCGATTATTAAGAAATAAAAAATTTAGTATTAGAAATAAATTTGCTTGAAATAGTTATAAACAATATTAAAATAAATTTAAGATATTGTCATAAATCACTATAAATATTATCTCAATCCTAAATGTTCATCTTAGAAATACATTATGAGATCATATTGAAACTTTAATGATAGATTTTATTTAGAAAGTGCAATAAGAGCATTGAAGGATATCATAAATGATAATTTTCCTAAAATTAGAAGTAAGACAGAATTACTAAATGTTTTATCATATCAAATTACTAAATTAAAAACAACAACAAAATAGACTAAAAGAAGCTTGAAATGAAATATTTGAAGTAATTCTTGACAAAACCTTAGATGACATAACAGAATTAGACAAACACATTTTATCTCACACTCAGGTAAAGAAAACAATCAAATTAAAAATTACGAATATTCCAAACATATCAACTTTAACTACCCAACCTCAACATTTAGAATCTGATAATTTAATAGATTTTAATAAAATTAACGATATAACCAACTGGGAAGATATTTTAAACTTAATGTCAGAGCTTGACCCAAAATAATGACTCGAGGTGATAAAAAAATGAATTATTTTTTAAAATATCTAACATTGAAAAACTATTAGCACAAATACCACAAATGATACAATGCTTAATTAACAATGAAGATAATATTGATCAAATAAAATAAAATTTTCATTTAGAAAAATTAAATGTAATATTAGAAACATAGCCATCTAAAAAAGCAATAGAAGTAACTTTAGTATGACCATGGAGAATATAGAAAATATCAAACCTATAAACAATACAAAAGTTAAGGTGAAAGATCAATTAAATGAACTAACCTAATTATTTCAACAATTAATATTAGAAGAAGATCAAAACCATCTTATTAAACCAATAATTAATCAAGATGAAATTATTTATGGATATGAATCAGATCAAGAACAATATATGGAAAACCTTGAAACAACTGTGGTAGTAAAACCAAAAGAACAACCCAAAACAAGTAGACAAGGTGAAAAGCGAACTAGAGATTAAAAAAAAAACAATTTGAGTGGAATTATAGACCAATAGAGGACATATATATAAATCGATTTCTTTATTATTGGAAAAATAATAAAACACAAAAATTTTCGACCGAATATACACAAACATATAACTTTAGGACTCGAATGAATATTAAATTTAGATTGTGTAATATCTCCTGAAAAACTACTCTTAGAATGGTCCAATAAATTAAAACTTATCATCCAAATAGAAAACCATTCAAAGGCAATAATAATAAATTAAAATATGGAATTTTGTTATCTATAAAAAAATTTGGAATAGTATTAAATTTTTTATGTGACAATGAAAATGATATAAAAAATTTTAGTTGACTTCCTAATAGTCGTAGACATAATAACAACCTTTAGAGCTATAACTTCTTAAATATATAAAGAATTCATTGGTACTGTGTATTGTGTGCTTTTGTTGATTGCAATAAGAACAAAATCTCAACTGTGGTGTTGTTGAGTTTGCAAAACAAACAATTACAAGTTTTACGCTTAAAACCGTAAGTATACGGGTCGTACTTGTAATAAAGAATAGATATCGATCCCATAAGGATTGTATCTAGACACCCTATCAATTTGGCTTACACTTTGTTCAATAAATCAAATTTAAACAAATTAAATAAAAAACAAATAAATGAGACAAACGCAGACAAATTTAGAAGCAGGAGAGAGTAACACAACCAATCACAAACACAGCAAACAGAAAATTTAGAGAAAATCAACAAGATTTAAGCATAGGAGTTGTCGTTATCCTTATTTGTTCTCCTTTGGTTAATTAATCTAATTTATATTTGGCCCAAGATTTCCTAATATTTTAGTTACTATTTCTCAAGGTGCAACTAAATGTCACTAGCTAAATAAATTTAGGATTAACTTTGGGATATCTCGACATGTAAAGCCTTTCCTAACCTTTAACTAGCTATGAAGCTATCCTATAGTTAGTATATTAATTTATTGAAATCTTTTCCTAATAAATCAATATTTTGTTGTCTATAAGTCTATTAAATGCCAACTCTCATTGTACATCTAACACAAATTACCCAACTCACTTTCTCGATTTGTTGTAGGGTTTACGCACAATAAACAACATAAATATTTATAAAAATTAAATTAATAGCCAAAGGGTTCCAAATAATTCAAACAAGAAATCCTAAAAATATTTTAGCCACGCATATTAATAAAAATAAATTCCATCAAGTCTATATTCTTAAAAATGCAAAACATAATAAAAATAAAGCAAACATAAAATAAAATAAATCTGAAAATAAAATAAAATAAAGACTTGATGAACTTGAGGTTTTTGCTTGTATATGTGCTACCCTTTTTTTGATTTTCTGTCCGAAAATTAACTTCTCCCTGTGTTAGACGCTGTTGTTCGCCCCTTCTCCCTCTCTCCGTCTGCGCCTCTCTTCCTCTATTCATTCCAAGTATCAATCTGTGGCTGTTGAGCTTTTTTTCTAGGTTTTTGCTGCTAATTTGGAGGGCTTATGGGTTGTGCTTGGAGCTGCTGGACTGCAGGGCATGAGGAAGGATGGGTCTGCTCCAGGATGGTGTGACCTGGGTGACGCGAGGTGCAGCCTAGGCACTGGAAGGAACAACCCAGGCGGAGACAGGAAGGAGGGGCGAGAAGGGTTGGGCACGCCGCGGATGCGGGCTAGAGAGGTCCGGATGCATGTGGGTCAGGCTCGGGCTATGGGCGAGCTACTTCAGACCTGCGCAGGAGGTGGGTTGTGGGTCAGAGACTGGAGAGGGTTTGGACGCGTGGCCCGACGTCTCCTGCTGCTGGACTAGATTGCGTTTGGTTTGGGGCTGTCCTCTAGGCTTCTGGATGGGTTGCTCTTCTTTTTCTTTTTCTTTTCTTTTTTAACTTTAAATTTAATTTTTATAAACCCTACATAATAAATAAATACATAAATAAAAATTAACTCTAATCCAAAATTAATAATTAAATAATAATAAAAACATAAAATACAAATAAAAACACTTAAATAAATAAAACTTACCCCAAATTAATACTAAACAAAAGCAAAATAATAATTAAAATTATACTAAACAAAAACACACAAAATAAATATTAAAACACAATAATAACAACCTATAATGCAATAAACACATGCAAAACACTTAGAAAAACATATACAAGAACACAATTATCAACTTCCCCACACTTAAACGTTTGCTTATCCTCAAGCAAAAATCAAACACAACCAATTAATTCCATCACTTAATTGTCATAAATATGAAAGCATGCAATCTCACAAATTTTAGGAAACTCAAGTATCAAGCTAATAAACATATCATGACTACTTTTCATTAGTGTGCATAAGTAAACTCAACTTATGAAACTATTGCTCAAAGATAAGTACAAATGCAAAATGAATTTCCCCTCAAGTGTATGATGGTTCATGTTTCGCTCAAGCTTCCTATAAGAAACTACATTATCATAGGCTTGCTAATTCACCAATTCTTCTCTACAATGATTACATGCTAAAATAGATCAAAAGGACTTTGGTTATGGTTGTAATGGGGTTAAGGTTAAGGTGGGTCAAAAGGGGTTAAAGGGTTAATCACAAGCATTTATAAAGTATCAAGTGCACAAAAGGGATGACAAAAATAAGATTCCGAGATAATCAAATGAATAATACTATCACTCTAAACTTATTGACGCTACTAACTATTATTTCTCTTTTTTTATTTTTCTATTTTTTTTTCTTTGTTTTCTTTTTTTTTTGTGTTTCT
The DNA here is from genome assembly GCA_028565735.1 of Pinacopodium congolense. Classification (NCBI taxonomy): domain Eukaryota; kingdom Viridiplantae; phylum Streptophyta; class Magnoliopsida; order Malpighiales; family Erythroxylaceae; genus Pinacopodium; species Pinacopodium congolense. The sequence continues at coordinate 18,369 of JAOXYD010220711.1, forward strand.
TTTCGTTTGCCTTTTCTTCTTTTTTTTGAACAAAAATAAAAATAAAAATAAAAATAAACCAAATAGTAGCTACATGAAATGTGCTTAAAGAGTAGCAATATCGCTAAACTCATCTCAGAAAAAAAAATTGTAGTTCAAAATCCCAAATGCATCACTTAATACCCTACTAAGCATGTGAATGGTTAGGCTAATGGGGTTTTTAAGGTTTTAAAATGGTGTTTTCAAGAAAAAACGGATTAAGGCTCAATGGGGGTAGCAAAGGATAATAAAAGGTATGTCATTTAAGCTAAATGTTTACACAAAAAGGGCCTTAATCGTCTCTATTAAGCATGCATCCAGTAGACTCAAACCGATTCAAAGCAAGTTCTGAAAGCAATGATCTAAGGAAGCATCACACATACAAAGAAATGAAATGACTATAGAAGGAGTCATTTAGGCTCAATCCTCACATTGGCTCAAATGAAAATTTATTATGCATCTTTACACTACCTCATTGCTCAAGTATCAAGTTTTGAGTAAGCTTATGCAACCAACTACTTTTAATCATTCAACATGGTTCACTATCCACTCAAGTAGCTTAATCTGAGTTTAAACATGCATTCAATCTCATTCCAACTAGCATGATAGAATCTCATGGCAACATAAACCAGAATGATTCAAGTGTGGA